>ML806394.1:58997-124473 GCA_009831015.1 Picea engelmannii | reverse complement strand
AATGCATCATATACCAATGAAACCACATCGATCCATCTTCATCATGTATCAATGACAACTCATTGATCCATCTTCATCTATGCATTCTCATCAAGGACAATACATATTACATTACATCAATCATCAATCAATCAATCCTTTGGAATCAATAAACCACTTGACATCAATCAATCAAACCATTGGCATCAATGACAACATGATCCAACAGTAATTACTTAGTGATGTTCTAGAGTTTACTAAAGTAATATCGTTGGAAGTAATTACCACTTGCGGAAAATCATGCGTGTCTAATTTAACACTAGAAAATCAACATGGTTAGCCATATGACATCGAGTATATGATGGATGTTTGTTAGTAGAAGACATATCATTTCAAGGGTCACTGTATATAGTTGTGCATAAGATAAATTGATCTCCTCTAGGAGATGTTTTTTGTTGTTCTTGTTTCTTGTTCCTGGCACGTCACAGTTAATAACTCTGAGAAGGATCCATAATGACAGTCACATGAAGCAACATGAAGTAATACCATATAGACATAGACTTTTTCACATCCATGTACTGAATAAGAAGAGGAGGTCAACACATGTAGAGGGAGCAGATGACTTCAAAGACTATATAGCCTCAGAGGGAGTGATGGCTTCAAATGTTTTTGCGGGAAAATTGATAGTCTCATGATGACATGTTGTAGCTATTAGAGAGCTACCCACCGGCCCTGGATGAATGCTCTGAAGTCACTATGGATTTCCTGTGATGTATAGATTTGTGTGTCTGACAGTCAATGATCATGAACTCATGTGGATGGTGACAATGTTAGAGTATGTGCCAGATATAATAACTTCCTCATTAAGAGGGAGTGTTGATATTTTATGTATATTCAAAAGTTATTCTTAAGTGTTAATGTTTTAGCATCAAGCTAGCATTCTCTCAGGATTGGTCATGGTAATTTGACCAATGGAGAATGGACATGGCATACTCTTCTAAGGACATAAGACTCAAAGTGTGTGTCTTTCAACATCTGGAAGGACTAAAATTATTCATGTGGCACAGATGGGAACTTGATTAGGAAGAATGGTCCTTGTAGTCACAGAACACTCCATTGAGTATGTGACAATTGCAGAACACTCAGTGTGCAGATTGAAGAAGGATTTATATGGATTAACGAAGGAACCCAAAGAATGGTATGGCAGGATTGACAATTTTATGACGATCTTAGGATTTACAAACATTGCATATCCTAACCTTTACTTTGAGGTTGTGGATGATGGTTCGGTAATACTATTGTTGTATGTGGATGACCTGTTTCTAACAGGTATGGAAAAGCTCATCTTAGAGTGTAAGAAAAAAAAAAACTGGTTGATGAGTTTGAGATGAACGATCTCGGGATGATGCATTACTTTTTGGGTCCTCATGTATGGTAGAGATAGGATGAGATCTTTCTAAATCAAGGGAAGTATACAGTAGAAATACCGAAGAGGTTCGGGATGTTGGATTACAAGAAAATGGCTACACCTATGGTATCAAATATGAATTTGTTGCAGGATACGACTTCAGAGATCGTGGATGTCACTTTATACATAGATACGGTGGGTTCGTTGATGAACTCGACGAACACAAGACCAGATATAATTTTTTCTATGAACACCCTAAGTCAATATATGGAGCAACCCAAGTAGGTTCATTTGGTTGTAGAAAAACATGTGATGAGGTAACTTAAGGGTACATTGGATTATGGTCTCAAGTATGTGACAGACCACGTGTTTAGGTTATATGGATATTTAGATTCATATTTGGTCGACAATATTCCTGATTGGAAGAGTACTTCGACATATTTCTTCAGTCTAGGATCTAGTATGGTTTCATGGAGCAACAATAAGCAATTGTGTGTAGCATTCAGTATGACTAAGGCAAAGTATGTGACAACAAGTTGCGAAGCAGTGTGGCTTCATAAATTGCTGAATATTGGACTGAATTTGACTTGTAGGTAAGACCTACAAGAAGAGGACGACACAACTTGTTATGGAGGACAAGTGATGAAGTTAGTAGGTTGAATATCTAGTTGATATTTAGTGCTCGAGAGGTATCTGGATAGTCATTTCTAGAGGGAGATAGGTACTACAGTAGGGAACAGAAGGCTCCACTTGATGCAGGAAGCAGTCATGTGTGGTGCTCAATATGAATTATGTTGAGTATGTGGCAACATGTGCAACAAGTCATGAAGCAGTGTGACTTCAAAAACTATAGACTATTGGACTGAATTTTACTTGTAGGTAAGACCTACAAGAAGAGGATGACGAGACTTGTTTTGGAGGACAAGTGATGAAGTTAGCAGGTTCAAGATTCAATTGATATTCAATGCTAGAGAGGTAGTTGGATGGTTAGTTCTAGAGGGAGTTGGGTACTACAGTAAGGAGTAAGAGGCTCCATCAGATGTAGGAATCAATCCTATGTGGCACTCAATACGACTAAAGCTGAGTATTTGGTAGCATGTGCAGTAGAAGTGTGGCTTCAAGAACTGTTGTATGGGTTATTTAGTCTCGTATTGGAGGTGACTTGCATGAAGTCGTCGGAGAACCCCGTGGTCTATGACAGGTCGAAGCATATCAAGATCATATACTACTATATCAAGGATATGGTCCATAATGGATCAATGAGGCTCCAATTTCATGTCTACAAAGGATCAATTTGTAAACATTTTTACCAAGCCATTGTCTAGCATGAAGTTTGAGTACTTTAGGGACAATCTTGGCATGGTACCTCTTCAAAGGGAGTGTTCTCATCCAACACGAAAAAGGGCTAGCACTGAGACATGTGGAAATCATCCAACATGAAAAAGGGTTGGCACTGAGTGTTCTCATCCAACATTAAAAAGGGTTGGAACTGAGACAAGTGGACCTCATCCAACATGAAAAAGGGATGGCAATGAGTTTTCTCATCCAGCATGAAAAAGGGATGGCAATGAGTTTTCTCATCCAGCATGAAAAATGGCTGGCACTGAGACATGTGGAACTCATCCAACATGAAAAAGGGTTGGCACTAAGTGTTCTCATCCATAATGAAAAAGGGTTGGCACTGAGATAGGTGGAACTCATCCAACATGAAAAAGGGTTGGCACTGAGTGTTCCCGTCCAACATGAAAAAGGGATGGAAATGAGACATGTGGAGCTCATCCAATAAGAAAAAGGGATGGCACTAAGTGTTCTCATCCAACATGAAAAAGGGCTAGCACTGAGACAAGTGGAACTCATCCAACATGAAAAAGGGTTGGAATTGAGTGTTCTCATCCAACATGAAAAAGGGTCGACATTGAGACAAGTGGAACTCATCTAGCATGAAAAAGGGTTGACACTGAGACTGAGGGTGTACATGATCAGATACTGATGCATTGCAGGGTAGTGGATGTCTAGGGAAATGTTGTAGTTATTTGAGAACTACCCACAGGCCTTGGATGCATTGGGTGTGAAGTCACAAGGGTGCACATGATGAGGTACAAATTCATTGCGAGGTAATGGATTTCATGGTGACATGTTGAATCTATTTGAGAGCTACCCATAAGTTATATTCAAAGGTAATCTTGGCATAATGTAGAATGTCTCCCTCGCTGAGAGGAAGTGTTGATGTTTGGGAAGCATCAAAAAGACATTCTACTAGATTAATAATTAATAATATGATTATTAATTATTAAATAATATATTAATTATAATATTATTAATGTAATCATATTTTTATAATATAAAGTATAAATGTATATAATAAAGCATAAAGTATACATATAAAGTATATTTATATTATATGTATAATATAATATAAATATAAATATATTTATTACCCAATGGACACATCTCTTCATGGATGGTCACCATATGTTCTTTATATACATAACACTCATCATTGTAATAACATATTCATTTATATACAATATCATCTCTTATGAAAATTCAACATTTTGAAGATCAATTTCAAGCATTTTAATCTTGATGATGTAACTTTATTTATTAAGAAAGTTGAGGAAACTGTTGTATATCTTGTGGTATATGTAGATGATATTTTCATAATAGGGAACAATGAAGCATATATTGTATCCATAAAGAAAAAATTGAAGAAGGGTTTGGAGATGACAAGCATGGGACATCTTCACTACTATTTTGGTATTGAAGTAACTTAGAATTCAAGGTATATATTCATTTCCAAAAGGAAGTACATTGGAGAGGTGTTGAATAAATTTGGCATGATTGATTGTAATCCTCTCTCTACTCCAATGGATCAAAATTTGAAGCTAACATCAAAATAAGGGAATGAATTTGAGAATGCAATTGAATATGAAAAAGTTGTGGAGAGCCTTATCTATCTTACCACTACTAGACTAGATATTTCATTTGCAATTGGGATCCTTTATAGGTTTAGGCAAAAACCTTGTGAAGGACATTAGTGTGATGCAAAGAGATTTTTGAGGTACTTGAAGGGAACTCAAGACTTTGGGTTCAAACAATCTAAGGTGTATGACTTCAAACTAGTTGGATATACATATTCATACTTTGATGGGGATAATGAGAATGGAGTGTCTACTTTAGGATAGCTCATGAGTTTTGGATCAACATCTATCTCTTGGAAATCACAAAAAATGTCCATTCTATCATATTTCACTACAAAGGCAGAGTATGTGGTTGCTGCAGAGAAAATACGAGATATTATGTGGCTCAAGAAGGTACTAGAGGATTTGCAGGAGAAACAAGTGAATACTACTCCACTTTTGATTTACAACACTTCTGAAATCAAGTTGGCCAAGAATCCTAGATTCCGTGATCGAACAAAGCACATCAACATAAAGTACCATTTGATTAAAGATCATGTAGATGCCAAGACCATTCATTCGATACATTGTTCTGCAAGTGAGAAAATTGCAAAAATCTTCACCAAAGCGCTTGGAAGAGAAAAGCTTGAAAAGTTTAAAAAGATGCTTGGAATCACAAAAATCCCTTTGGATTAAATGGGTGGGGGGATGTTAGATACCTAATCCTAGGGGTTATGGTGTTTTGTAAATATTTATTTAGAGAAATATGAAGAGTCATAAGTGAATAGGAACAATCATCAAACCTCTTGAAATATTAAACCAAAGCTCATATCTCAATGTATTGATATATGTCACTCTCATTAATAAAGTTATTTATTTGTCGAGTTATTCAAGTGCGGCCTGCCACTCTTGGTCACATTAGTTTCACCAATGGCATGAGTTGATACAATGAGAATGTTTCCTCGGTGGCTTGGGACATTTACTCTCACTTGCATACACTACTCCTTTCTAGTGGCATTTTTCTGGGTCTTTACACCAATGACTACACTAAAAATGATGCCTTGATTGGTTTACTTATCGATTCTTTCTAGGTCTTCATCTATCATCTTCATGTTCATATCAATTCTCTACTTATTGTCACACATTTGTATAGTTTCTACAAGATTCATGATCCGTTCCTTTTTATAAAATATCTACAGGTTAGAATTTGTTCTTGACAGTTTGATACCAATTACATTCATTCATGTTCCTCGAAGTACTGATAGATTTGTAAATTACATTGCAAATCAAATTTTGGATTGGAATTTATTACATTCACAGGAAATAAACATTACATGTATGTAAATTACATGACATAATCATTAAAATATGTAAATATGAAATAATCACACCCAACATGCATGATATGACCCCAAGGGGGGAATATATGGGGTTAAATGTATATGTATATATAATAGTGGGTGGCTTAACAAAGGGGTCAAAGGTCTAACCATATCGGCATCCTCATTACCAAGAAAATTTTCAAGATATATAAGAAGAACAAAATGTTAGAAAAAAGGATCATGGAGCATTAAAATAAAACAAATGCGGAAATAAAACACAAAAGATACACAATACAATAGAGACACATATATATGTGGTTCACCCAGTGTGGGCTACATCCACGAGAGAAATTTCTAGGTCCTTCCTTTTTATTATCCAACAAATGAAGGGATACAACCTACAACACACCCATTGAAACTTCCACTTCTTTCTCTCACAATCTCCTCTCTAAGAATACGATATTCACAATGATACATAGCCACAATACATTTCCCTCATAAAATAGGGTTTCCTTCTAGGGAAAAAAACTCTAACATAACTTCTATCGTAAGATCTAATACCTTATAATGAACGGTCCATATTTACTATGAAATTACAATATACATTTACAAGGAATTTTTTCCTTTGGGTGCTTCGGCCCCCAACCCCCATCGGGGAACACTATCCCCCGAAACCCTTCCAGGGGACCGCTTGTCCTCGGACCCCCCAGCTGGGGGGATTGACCCCCCGAACCCCGCAGGGGGGTAACCCCCCCCCTACAACTCCCCTGCATGGAGGGGTGTACAATATTCCGGGGTGTAAAGTCTTCATGAGGTATAAACACGACTGAAAACAAAGACCTATGAATCAGGAAGATAATTAGGCTCCAAAACCAACAATCTCCCACTTGGAGATTGATCTCAACAACTCCACCACTGCTGTATCTATTGGACTATGATCCTTCTTGGACCTGGAAAATTTCTCATCTTCACCTTCATGTTTGAAGACCAACTGAAACTGACCAATAACTCAATTTCTCTCTGGTTATTCCCTTTGTTAACATGCTTGTAGGATTCTGGCTACTGTGTATCTTTTCCAACTTTAAATGCCCATCTTCCAAGACATATTATATGAAATGGTACCTACGTTGTATATGATTAGTATTCAAATGGAAGGCTGAGTTCTTGCAAGATGAATGGCACTCTTGTTGTCACAATACAACCTGTTGTTCTCTTGCATCTTTCCCAATTCCTCCATAAACCTATGTAACCAAATCATCTCTTTATTAGACTCTATAGCAACAACATACTCTGCCTCTTTTGTTGAAAGTGAAACAACCTTTTGTAGTTTTGAAATCCAACTTACTTCTATTCCACCTACAGTAAAAACATACCATGTGGTGCTCCTCCTGCTATCTTTATCACCTGCCCTATTTGAATCAACATATACCTATAGAACAATGTCTGAACCTCCAAAACATAATGCATGAGTAGAAGTACCTTTCAAATACCCGAGAATCCACTTTACTTCCCCCAATGTTCTTTGCCTGGATTGTTCATATACCTACTCACAACTCCCACTGCATGTGCAATATCTGGTCTTGTGCAAACCATTGCATACATCAAGCTATCAACTGCTAATGAATAAGGGACCTTGGACATGTATTCTATCTCCTCTTGTGTCTTGGGACACATTTCCTTGGTTAATTTGAAATGAATGGCCAAAGGTGTACTAACTAGTTTTGCATTTTGCATTATAAACCTCTCCAACACCTTCTCTATGTACTCACCCTAAGACAATGTTAATTTACAAATTTTCCTATCTCTTGTTATTCTCATACCAAGTATTTTCTTTGCAGCACTCAAATCCTTCATTGCAAATGAATTAGATAATTTCTTCTTGAGCACATTTATATCCTGTATATTATAACATGCAACAAGAATTCCATCTACATATAATAGCAAGATAATATAGCTTCCATTTTCAAGCCTTTTAAAATAAACACAGTGATCATAATGACATCTACTATAACCTTGTTCTATCATAAACCTGTCAAAATTCAAATACCACTGCATTGGAGCTTGCTTTAGGCCATACAATCTCTTCTTCAACTTGCATACTAGATTTCCCTTCCTTTTGACCTCATACCCTTGTGTTTGTTGCATACAAATCTCTTCTTCCAAATCCCCATGGAGAAAATTTGATTTTACATCTAATTGTTCAAGATGCATATATTCTACTACCACAAGACTTAAAATAGTCCTAATTGAAGTCATTTTAACAACAGGAGAAAATATTTCATCAAAATATATACCTTTGTTTTGTGCAAACCCCTTTACAACAAGTCTAGCCTTGTACTTCTTTTTGTCTCCATCTTCTTCCTTCAAATTGTAACCCCATTTACTATGCAACTCTCTTTTTCCTGCAGGAAACTGAACCAAATCCCAAGTCTGTTTATTTTCCAGGGAATCCATTTCCTATTTCATGCCTTGCTCACACTTATTTTTAGTGTCTACCTACATTGCCTCTTCATAACATTCTGGTTCACCATAATCAATCAACAATAAATAATACAATGAAGAAGAGTATCATTCAGGGGGTCTACTTAACCTAGTATATATTCTAACAACACTTGCAGGAGTTTGAGGTACATGTTTCTCCTGTTGTTGTACATTTTGATTTTCTGGTACCTTTGGAATTTATTTTTCAGTGGTCTCATCAAGCACTGTGTATTTTGGTTTTTCTTTTTCCTGTTTCTTTCCCTGCAACTGATCTTTGTACATGACCTTCTCATTGAATATGACATCTCTACTCCTAATGATTTTGTGATTTTCATAATCCCTTAATTGATAACCAAAATCATTAACACTGTATCCTATAAAGGTACACTTCTTGTATTTTGCCTCAAAATTTGTTCTATTTTATTTATCAATATGGACAAATGATTCACAACTGAAAGTCTTCAAAAAAGAATAGTTTACCCTTTTACCTGTCCATGCATCCTCTGGAATTCCACCATTCAAATATCTTGAAGGTCCTCTGTTTATTAAGTAAACAACATTATCTACAACATCTTCCCAAAACTATAAGGGAAAACCAACATGCAATCTCATACTCCTTGCACACTCCATGATTGTCCTGTTCATCCTTTATGACACACCATTTTCTTGTGGTGTTCCTGGAACTGTCTTCTCTCTACGAATCCCATGGTATGAACAATAATAATCAAACTCCTTGCTACAATATTCACCTCCATTATATGATCTGAGACACTTTAACCTTTTTCCTGTCTCATTCTCAACCAACGCTTTCCATTTCTTAAAAGTATCAAAAACATCAGATTTTTGTCGAATGCAATAAACCCAAATTTTTCTAGTTGCATCATCAATAAAAGTAACAAAATAATGAGATCCACCAAGAGATGATACATGATATAGTCCCCATACATCTGTACGCACAAGCTCTAACCTTTCACTCTTATTTTCTTTTTCGACTTTTAGAAATCTGACTCTCTTTTGTTTTCCATAAACATAATGCTCACATAAATCCAAATCAATTTATTTAAGATTTGGCAACAAATTTCTTTGTGAAGTATATGCATCCCCTTCTTACTCATGTGTCCAATCCTATGATTCCATAGTGTTGTATCCACTCCTGTAGAAGCTAAAGACATAGAAGATTCAATATTACCAGTACATAAATATAATGTACCTACCTTCTCTCTTTGTATAACCAGTCATCCTTTGGTGACCTTCCACACCTTATCTGTAAATATGGATATACAACCTTGACTTTCCAACTACCCAATTGAAATTAGATTTTTCCTTAGATATGGAACATGTATTACCTCTTTCAATAACCATTGGTTTCCATTCCTTTTCTTTATTTTTACCTTTCCCATTCCAACAATTTTGCATGGTACATCATCGCCTAAATGAACCTATCCAAAATCACCTTGAACATAATCTAGAAAATGTTTCCTATGGGGTGTGGCATGAAATGAAGCCCCTGAATATACTACCCAAGACTCAAAAATATTATCTACAGAAAGAATCAAAGCATATTGTAACACATCACTTGTTACATTTGCTTCCTTATTTTCTCTTGCTATCCATCTCTTTGTTTCTTTGGATCTCTACAATATTTCTTCAGATGTCCTTTCTTCTCACAATTACAACACTATATATTTCCTAGTCTAGATTTGGCTCTGCACTTCCTAGAATTCTTGCAGTTCCCTAAGCCCTTTCCTCTATCCTTTTTTCTTCCCCTGTTCTCCATGTTTAATGCATTACCTGATGCCTCACCGGTGTTTTTTTGTCACATTTCCTCGCTAAGGATAACACCAACAACATCATCAAATTTTAAAGTGTTTGAAACAAATACAAATTATTTACAACCATGACCAAGCTGTTCCAACTTTATGGCAATGAGCACACGATTAGAATATCCATGACCTCATCATCAAAGTCCAATTTTACAAAACTTAGTTGATTAGTAACCGTATTAAATTCATTTAAATGATCTGGAACATACCCACCTTATGACATCTTCATATTAAATAATCTCTTCATTAGAAATACCTTATTGGACACTGAGGGTTTTTCATACAATTTATCCAATGCATCCATTATCTCCTTCGTTGTCTTCTCTTTCAAACTATTGAAAGCTACCGACACTTCCAGGCTCAGCCGTATCGCTCCTAGTGCCTTTCTGTCAAGAACCTCCCATTCTTCGTCCTTCATGGATGCCGACTTCTTTTCTATTCCACCCAATGGTAGGAGTAAATCCTTCTGATATAAATAATATTCCATCTGCATCTTCCATAACATGTAGTTTTAGCTGTTAAATTTCTCGACTCTAAACTTTTCATATTCCTCCATTGCTCCCACTCGAACCAGGAACCCTCTTTTCCTGCGAGTTACCTTTCACTCTGATACCAGTTGTTAGAAAAAAAAGATCACAAAGCAATAAAATAAAACAAATGCGGAAATAAAACACAAAATATACACAATACAATAGAGATACATATATACATAGTTCACCTAGTGTGGGCTATGTCCACCAGAGAAATTTCCAGGTCCTTCCTTTTTATTATCCAACAAATGAAGGGAAACAACCTACATCACACCCATTGTAAATTCCTCTTATTTCTCTCACAGTATCCTCTCTCAGAATACAATATTCACAATGATACATAACCACAATACATTTCCCTCATAAAAGAGGGTTTCCTTCTAGGGAAAAACACCCTAACATAAATTCCACCATTATATCTGTGACCTTATAATGAACGGTCCAAATTTACTATGAAATTAAAATATACGTTTACAAGGAAAATTTTCCTTTGGGGGATTCACCCTCGAACTCCCACCGGGGCCCCGCTTGCCCCCGGACCCCGCAGGGGGGGAATCCCCCTTGCAACTCCCCCGCATGGAGGGGTGTACAGGATTTCGGGGTGTAAATTCTTCATGGGGTATAAACACGGCTGAAAATAAAGACCTCTGAATTAGGAAGATAATCAGTCTCCACAACCAACAAAAAATTAACATTACAAAGGAAGAATGTGGAAAAATCAATATTATTCATGGTACGAGGTGTTACCTACCAAATTGTATTTAATGATAAAATCCATAATCCACAAGGTACAACTCAAGGGGCAACTATTAGGAATGTCACCAATATAATCTTAGTAACCTATCCTCTTCACTTTAAGCCTGCTCTCCTTCGACTCAAGGTTGGGGGTATCCCTAGTAGGATTACCAAAGAAAATCAATGATGCATAAGGTGAAGTGAGAGTAGCCTTAGTAAAACAAAGTTTTGAGGTTTTTATGGTTTCAAAATAGGTGATGGAAGGAAGTAGAGATCAATGCAAAATATAGTAAGGGAAATAGAGTCAAGATCAATCAAAGAAGCTTATGGATCCAAGAAGAAACCCTCTTTGAAATTGGTATATTTCATTCTAATATTAGGGATAATAGATTATAACCAAAGAGGAAGAATAATCCCTCACCCAATCAAGACCAACAATGGAGATCAATGCACAACACAAAGGGATCCTAGCAAGAATAACCTTCCCCAACAAGATCAACTATGGCTTGATAATATTACTTAATACGTCTTCCTAAGGTTCCAAGATGAATAGAGAAAGAAAGGTACCAAATAATCATCAAGCTATCGAAGGAACAAGGAGAGGAGTTACCCCAAAATGTCTTCCTTCCAAGTGAAATATTTTACCCTTCAATGGATCCATCTAATTAACTTATATAAGACTTAATAATTTCATCATCAATATTTATGCACCAAATATGAACCAAGATATAGAAGCTTCAAGAATTGACAACAACATCCACACATAAAGAAACCTTTACACAACCATATGCTCTAAGAACGATATGTCAATTAAGCTCCAAAAATCCAACCATAAGTGATAATGAGGAAGGGAACCTCTTTATATAGAGTGATTTTCAACTTCATTTACAATAAAATAATAATATCTCATGTGAAATCATTATATCTATCCTACAGAGGCATAAAATAACATTTCCTCCAACTATCTAGTAAAAAATACATAAAACAAATGGGGTGGAAATCCCACATGTACAATGATCCAAGTATAAAGGACCCAAGATAGAGGGACATATCCATAAAAAAAGGAAGAAATTGATTCAAAGGTTCAAATATATCCTCCAAAGGCCTCCAAGTGGATAGATCCACAACCAACTCCTCAAAGTAGGCAATTAAATCCTCCTAGATATTCTTGAAGGTGGATGTGTAACTCTCCAAGGGTGGATGGCTACCAATAGATGAATAAAAGAATGGGACATGTGGCCTCAATATATAGGGATCTATTAACCATGGGAACATATCAACAATGAACTCCTCAAATAAACAAAATTCTCAAGAAAAAGATGTGGGGTGTTCCTCCAACAAGTGGTCAAAATTGCAACAAAATTTTTCCTGCAACAAATTTTAAAAGCACCATAATTGCCATTTTTTTCTCGATTTTCTATTATGAGAAAATTTTGGAAATCCCATGGCCATTATGCATATAATGGTGTTGAGATGTAATTTGTTTTGGCACTCAGTCAAAAGATAATTGTTCTTGAAGTTAGGTTGCCCTCAAAATATGCAATACAACCCTAAATCTAGGGTTTGGAACCTCCTAGATTTTATCCAAGGTGAGACATCCTATCAACAAGCATGATAAAATGTGCAAAGTAACCTCCAAATTTGACATCATCCTCAAATAAATCAAGTGGATCCATGATACAAGGCATCAACATGTGGAGTGTGAATACCACTCAACCATCTCCATGAAAAAAAGGAATGACCCCAAAAAATTAGCTCCAATGGTCATATGTGAGGTATCTAATGTGTAACCCCTTATTCAAATCATGCTTATCATATCCTCGAGTCAAGGGAATTCCAAGAAGGTCCATAGGTTCCAAATAGAAGACTCGATGGATAAGTAATGTATCCACCAAGGTGGATGTCCCCTCAAATTAGGTGGCACATGCCTCAAAATGTGCAAACAAGGCGAGTGATCCAAAATATAGGACGTGTCGTGACATGAGAAGTCCTAGTCTATGAAGAATAGTTCAAAACTATTTTTACCAATGCCCTGGGGATCATGAATTACCTTGATATATGTGAAGATTCCTTGGGAAATGTGAACTGCCTTGTGAATTATGAAGATTCCCAAAAATCATGATGAAACCAAATTCTCAAGAGGAACCATACCACATCATATAATTCATGAACATGTCATAAAACCATCTATCAAATCATAATTTATGAAACCAAACAAGTGCCCCAATTTTCCAAGACTCATAAAAATCATAAGGGGTAGGGAATAAATTCACTAGCATTACCATGTGCAAAATAAGGGGTAAAAATTGGCTCCAACTCAGGGATATGTGCTCTTCTTGGAAGTGCATGAGAATCTCAGAATCTCTCCATGTAAATGTGAGAATGACCTCCATATCTAGTAAAAGCACCACTATTACATCAAAATATTGCTTTTACAAAGCAAGGCATGGGGAATCAATGGCAATGACAACATGAAATAAAATGTGCTCATATGTTGAGTTCATTCATGCTACTCTAATTTTCAAGGGAAATTTTTCTTTCTCCTACCCTACTTTAACATTAGAGAATGAGCATGATAGGTGAAATCACAAATCCAATGCAACCACCTTAGCATATCATTAATACAATGACTTCTTCCCTTGTGTTTGGTCATCATTCGAAACAAGTATAAGTGATAGAATCTCCATGAGATGATGGCTAGAATAAAATATGAAACCATGTGCATGATCAAAATCATGCCAAAAATGGCATGCACCACTACATGCCTCCTATATCCAAGATTGGATAGGTCTGGTATACACATCATCATTGCAATAGACCTCATGATAAAATTCCATATTTAATTCTACAACATTATAATCACCTCCCTCAAGAAAAAAAGGCTTAGGGGGATCTATAAAATAATACAAAATTTGATGTTCATCATGCAAGAAAGATGTTTGTGAGAGATGAGAAAAAATTCCAGCTTTACGAAAAACATTAGGCCTTCATATAGGCTTGGAACATTTCTTTTGATGGTTGGAATTTGATGCAGAACAACTCATCATAAAAAGTTTGTTGGACCATACATTTTTTACATAAAAAATGACTTTTCCAATTGAATATGTATGCAAAAAAGAGGAAGAACATGACTGGTAAGGTGGCTGGGAATTTCTGCAGTAAAAACCCTAATGTACCATACAATTTCCATACACTAAACAACATTTTCCAACTGAAAAATCATGCATAATTTCACCAAGACATGAATTCACTTCATCCAATGGATATTATTTAGGTACCAAAGCTTACTTAAATGTGAGTTAAATGAAAAGATAAACATACACCATATACTTTAACTTATATTAGATCAAATTCCCATCAAGTAGATGCCAAGAAAATTATCGTCCATGAAACTGTAACCATAGGTGCATTGAAGTGTGGAAATTATTCAATGTGTTCATATATCAATTATTATAGCCATGTAAACATGTGATATTCTATCAACCAAGTGTATTTCAAAGTTGTTCCAGACTTTAATTATGCATATATTTGACCAAGCCAACATGTAAATCAAAGAGAGATCATTGAATCCATAAATTTTGAATTTTATTCAAGCATTGATTATCCTTAAGTTGGTTTGAGTTCAAATTTTAAGTGTTGGATTAAACTAAACCAAAGAATGTTCTAGCCAATAAAGGCTCTTAAAATGATCAAACCATCAAATTTTTAGCCCAATAATATCATCGATTTAGTTCATGAAAATGCAATAAAATATGTGATCTATTCAGAATGTGGAGTGTTCTAAACCAATTTTTCTAGTGCATAGGTTACTTCAACCAATAAGATTGCAAATTTGAGATAAAGAAGCAAAATATTAAGAATTATTAGTCCCTACCGAAGGCCAAGGACTATAGCAATTGTTTTTTGCATTGACTGTGATTTTGTTTTGCATTGACCAAAAATTTTGGTGTTGTTTTTCAAAGTTTAACTTTGTTGGGAGCGATTCATTTTTTTGTCCTGTCTTCTAATTGGCCCTTCAAAACAACATCTTATTGTCATGGCGACGATGGGAATTTAATAGGAAATTTTATTATGCACATTTAGTGGATGGTAGGAACGAGTGCATGTACCAAATCTCAAAGTTCTAAGGCCATCATGATTTTCAAAGATTTCTACCGTGCTAGTTGGTAATTTGTGACATTTAAAGTTGCGGGCCAAACAATATGCATATATATTTACTATACATATATAGAATTATTTTAATAAATATATAGACATTATTGTCTTTCAATTGTTCACTAAATTTAGTATGATTCATACATTTTGAAGGGATTTTTGTGTTCTGTATGACATGAATTTATGCGAGAGATTTTATAGATCACAAGGAGTTTTAATTGAATTATTTTTTTCTAATTAATTGTTGAATTCTTTGTTATTGCCAAGTTACAAGTGTTGCAGTTGACAACTTGCAAGACATCTGGTTTTTGGGATTTTACAAATCTATATGAGTGGGTAAGAAATCCTGGGTAAGTGCAATTAGTTTATTTGGTTGTTGTTTGATAGAGTGTGCTTTACGCATAGTGTAGTTACTTCTGTTGTAATGTTGGTTGGAATGGTGAAGTGTTGTTGTGTTGTATATGCGAAATAGAATTGGGAGCCGATTGTTATTTTGTTTTTTCAGAAGCAAGTCAAGAAGGTCAGGGATTGTTACAAAAACTGTGTGGGCCAAAAACAATCAAAGGTGAACAAGTAGATAAGGTGTGTTGTTTTGAGGTGATATTGTTCACTTTGTTTTTTTTGGCTGCTTAATGTGTTTATTTACCATGTCATATGTTTTGAATTTTCAAGTGTTGCAACTCAGAGTTCTAATTTTGGGGTTTCTAGAAATCTATGCCAAAGGGTAAGAAATAATCTCCATTGTATGATATATGTAGAAGAATATTAGATGTTGATTCTTATTTTTCATTTTCAGAATTAAGTTAAATTGGTGGTGGGTTATTTCAGAAAGTGCATATGACAAAAAGAATCAGAGTTAAGTTGAAACAAAATAGGTGTTTTTGTGAGCTTGTGTTGTTCTTTTTTATTTTTCAGTTGCTTGATGCTCTGGAGATAGCGTGGGTATAATGTTAGGGAGTAGTTCCTTATCTAGCATGTTCTATAAAGCAATGTTGTTTTTAGGTTGGATGCATTTTGATATGGTGTTGGGGATTGTTTAGCTGGTTTTTTCCCTAGATTGCATGGACAATTTTTCTATGACGATGTCTCCATAGTCGGCATAGCTATTTTTTCCTTGCATATATGTTGTTCACATTTATTTCATGTGCATGGGAAAAAATTAGTCTGTTTTCGATCATTGTGTGGAGGATGGATGCCACTAGTCCCTTCGAGGTGTTGTACTTCCGCAGATCGACATTTTGAATAGTTCTGTGCCACGAGTTGTGTCAAGCAAGGTAATTTGGAGGGTATCCAAGTTATTTTTGGAGCGTTAGTTTTCTCAGATTTAGGAGTAGACGACATGGATTTAGAACTTATGCAAATTGGATGTCACATTTTTCTATGGACTGCATAGTGGTTTCTATTTATGGTGGTCTATGTTCTGAAGCTTATTCATGTGTCTGGAAAGGACATTCTAGTAAATATGTCTTATGCATTTGGCCTTGAAGCAATTCTATCTACCTAGTTTATTTATGTTTCCTAGATTTTATATTGAAATGCCTTTATATATAAATATAGTGGATTTATAACAAGAGGGAAGGGATTTAGAATAATTTCCAGGTAAATGTCACGATTTTCTATGGGTTGGGTGTTGTATTATATTTATAATGATGTGTATTCTGGACATAATTCATCTGGGGAAAGGACATTTTAGTAAACAGGTGTCATCTAGTGGGACTTAAATCATTTTGTACTCGGTGTTATATCTATGTTTCCGAAATTTCCTGGTGAAACGCCTTTTTCACTTCATCTTTTTCCACATTGTGCGAAGGATTTTGACATGACCATATCTCCACAGTCGATATAGATATTTATTCTATGGGTCCACACTGTGGACATGTATGTCGCGTGGATGGGAAACAATGGTTCTATTTTCGATTGTTTTGTAGAGGATCGATTCCACTGATGCTCACAGACTGTTGTGCTTCGACATATCCACATTTCAAATAGTTTCACGATACAAGTTGTGAAAATCTAGGTAATTTAGAGGATGGGTGAGTCCTTGTATGGGAATTCACACTTTCAAGCCTTGTGCTAATAATTCATTCCACTTATAGTCTATTGGTGCACTTGGGTGTGTCGACAATTGTGTAGTTGGTATATCCGTGTCATCAACACTTATGTACATGTTTATGCCCCACAGATTTTATACTTTTTCTATTTAGCAAATGGTATTTTTTCAAACCTTGTGTAGACAACCGATATGACTCGTCTTCGCACATTGTCACACTTCTATATCCCCTGGCTTCCAATACTAAGTGTTTTTTTCTAGGTTGTGTGGAATCTTTTGTTGTTGTGATATTGTGATGTTTTTCACTGGAATATGCTCTGTAAAGCGATGCTTGTTCTATTTTCAGTCCTTGTATGGGGATTCCTGAATTTCAACTCTTGCACTGAGAATTCAATCCACTTATGGTTTGGCATTGGTGCACTTTGGTGCTTCAACACTTGTTCACTTGTTCAGTTGGTAGAGCTATGTTATCAATACTTCCACAGATGTGTATGCCCTGCAAAGCTGGTACTTGGTCTATTTTCAAACCTTGTGCATAGAAATTATACGACTACTCTTCCTGCACAGGCGCACTTCCGCATCCGCTCACTTCCAATAGTTTAGTATGGGGAATTGTGACAAGCATTGTAATTGGCATAATATTTCATTGATTTATGGCACATTGGTTTTCTCGGATTTACGAGGAAAGGGAAAGGATCTAAAAGAAATGTGAAGCAAATGTGTTGTTTATCTGTAAGTTGGTCGATGTTTTTTGTTTATTATTACCCCTATTCAAAAGGTGGTTGATATATGGGTAAAATACAATTGATCAAATTATCATTTTGCTCTTCGTATTGGCGCAATCTCATCTCTGTGATGTGTTTATATTTGGACAATTTCCTAGTCAAAAGGGTTTTTACTTGCTGATATTTTAGGTTGGATGGAGGCTTTTGTTATGGCCATATCAATGTTGTTCACACAGGTATGTCTTTCGCGCAGTGAAAAGTTGGTCTATTTTTATTACATGTGCAGAGTATTCATACCACATAGGCTTTCACACTCGCTCATTCCGACAACAATAGTTGGAGATGCTGAGAGTATTCATCTAGGATATTTCTTTCCATCGGGCTTCCATATTAATTTATGTATTTGACAAACACATGCAAAAAGTTTCTTTACTTTTTTTTATATGCTTCAGGTCCACAAACATAATTGAATCTAATACATATAAAATATGCTAATGTTGGCACCGAACATCCCGATTTCTATGTGGTCGAAAACAATCCATTCTTATTGTTTGATGGTGTCTGCTTGATGCATAGTGTAGCTACTTCATTTCATTGAATTTTTGATTGGAATTGGTGCAATGTTTAAGCAAACCAATAATCTTTTTCTTCGGTGTGTTACTGGATCAATTGGTTGAATGACATATTTTTGGTGTGCATCATATATGTGAAAGAAAATTAGTTGTTGCTTATTATTTTTCTTTTCCAGGGGTAGGTTAAATTGGTCAAGAGATATTTCAGAAACTATATAGATCGTAAAAGAATTAAAGTTAAACAAAAACAAAAAATAAGGTATGTTTTTTTGTAATTGTGTTTTTCTTTTTTCTTTTTTTACCTTATTGCTCAATGTTATAGACAGAGCTTAAGTATCATATGAATGACATAACCTAAAACATGGAAGATACAATGTCATCAAAGCATACAATGTTGTGATATTATGATGTTGTTCACTGGCATATGCTCTACAAAGATAATGCTTGTTGTATTTTCAATCTTTGTACGAGGATTCCATACTTTGAACCATTGCATTGAGAATTCAAGAGACATATGTTCTGGAATTGGCGCACTTTGGTATTGACACTTGTGCAGTTGGCATAACTATGTTGTTAACACTTCCACACAGGTGTATGGCCCATAGAGCCGATGCTTGGTTTATTTATCACTTCGTCTATTTTCAAACCTTGTGAAAAGAAATGATACGAGTACTCTTCTGATGCTATCGCACTTCTGCATCCACTCATTTTCAATAATTACACATGGGGGATTTTGACAAGTGTCATAATTTCCAGGATAAGCCATTGATTTATGGCACATTTGTTTACTCTGTGATATATTTATCTTTGGACAATTTCCTAGTCAAAAGCATTTTTACTTAGCAATTTTCTAGGTTGGACAAAAGCTTTTTCTATGGGCATATCAATGTTTTTGCACAGGTATGTCTCTCGCATAGTCAACAGTTGGTCTATTTTAAATACATGTGTGGAGTATTCATACCACGTAGGATTTCACACTTACGGATTTCAACAACAATAGTTGGATATGTTGAGAGTATTCATCTAGTATCTTGTTTTTATCCAACGATCTACCATATTAGTTTATGTATTTGACAAATGTTGATTTATGTAGCTTCGGGAAGGTATTCTCATATGACATAGGTGTTGGGCATGTGGGAATCATCATGGGCACCACATTACACTCTTATTTTGGTGAAAAACTCCTTTGGAATGAAGTTGGGGCTTCATGGGTTTGGTGATGGGCTTTGTGGGTTTTTGTTGGGGCTTCACACCCACAAGAAAGTCTAATTTGATGTTGAATTGTGGAGGGGATCTTATGTTGACCCCTAAGACTTGTATATAAAGGAGAGAGGTCATTGTGACATTTCATATTGTGTATAGTTTGTGGATACATGATGGAATTGGCATAAGTGAGTCTGCACTTGTGCCTAGGAGGTTTGGTGATTTCAGCAAAGGGAAATTATGCAATGGCAGAAAATATGACATAGAAGAGAGGAAGCCGTAGAGAGAGAATTGTATGGAGGTGTCCATACAATTTTTATGTACTTGTATGTAGGTTGTAGTGGGAAAAGTTTATGTATGTACGCGGGTTGCAATAAGGTTAATCACATATACACAGGTTGTAGTGGGCATAATCACGTATGTACATGGGTTGCAGTAAGATGAATTGTGTATAGAGTTTTTTGGGTAGGAGCAGGTCCGTACAGGATAACGTCATCAACAATATAGGYGACGTTAACATGACATACAAGTGATCTGCAACATATTTGTGGGTAGAGGAAATTTCTAGGGATTTGTTGAGGTTTTGTTTTTTGATTTTTCTGTTATTGGAGGACAAGGTTGTCCTCATATTTTRGTGAAATGATATTGGTTGGGAGGGTTCGTTTTGACTTCATGATTTCTGAATTCGATAAAGTTACAGAACAAAAATTTGTGTCTCATGCGTGTTGATGATTCCTCTCTGATCTTGTTTTTTCCGCTGCATATATTTTCAGTCAATAATTTTTAGTGTAAAATTGTTTAGTGATAATAGCTAGGGTTTACTGTTAGTTCACTAGGAAGCAATTTTCAGATCTGAAATTAGACAAATAGAGTTGCATGTGAAAATTGACATGGTATCATAGATTGGGATTTGAAGAGAAGTGGATCATATTTGAGACACACAACTACTACAATTGGTTGCAAATTTCTTGTCTTTGTTCGGACAGGTCACATGTGACAAGTCTGAGAGGGAGCCACAATGACGGTTGCAAGTGGAAACATCATAGATGACCTCTAGTTTGAGACATGGATCAAATTGTTCAGATGAGGAGTTTTGGACTATTGCAACTCAATGGTGTGGTAGGTTGGGATTTCTAGTGCATTGGTGGAGAGCCCAGATCATAACAATATGTTGTGTGGTAGGGTTCCAACCTTGTGGATGGAATTCCAGTGGCTTGTAATGGTGAGTTGTGATGGGTGAAACTTGGGTGCATTGGAATAGATGAGATGACTTAGTGTGCATGTCAGGTTGAAGAGACAAAGTCTTTATTGGACCATAGAGTTGCACATTATTGGGGTACGATAGTGTATGAGGCATTTGACCCAGTAGGATGAGGACACTTGTAGAGATGAGCTGCAGAGGTATATAGTGGACTAGACTAAGTGTCCATCCAAAGCTTGGGACTGTTCAAAGAGAGGACACAGGTTCAGTTACAGTGTGTGTAGACACATCAATTTTTTGGTGACTTGGATGATGGACTTGGGAAGAAGTTCATTGGATGGTCATGACTTGGGTAAGAAGGATTCTTTCCTTGGTGGATTGCATGGTTCTCATACAATGGGAACCATGGGAACATGACAAGGGCACAATATGTTTTCGTGAGATTCACAATGTCTAACTCATGTATGTATGAGGAGCTTGGTATGAGGACTAGGCATGTAGTATAGGGATCTAGAGAAGTGGCATTTCAGATGGATTCAGGGGATGTGTTGCGAGTGGAAAATGTGCTATGGGTGCCAGGAGTGTGTTCTCAGCCTCAACGATTGAGGAGTAGGGCTATGCAGTGCTATTCTGGGATGGGAAAGTGTTATTGGATTCCCAAGGGATCTATCCCAGGCACATAAGTGGTCTTGTAGTTAGATAGGTAAAGGTATATAGGTTGAGGGACTAGAATATGCGTGTTGTGACTAGAAAGAGTAGAGAGACAGATGAGAGGGAGCAGGTAGCTCCACAAGTGGTACTAGGATCATAGGGAGCGAGATTTTAGATGGAGTCATGTCTTAGGATATAGTGGGGAGGAGTAGCCTCCCAAGACTATGAAGAGGATAATGGATAGAGAGTAGGTAGCTATGAAGGTTGTGTAGACTTAGAGGGAGTTTGAATTCATGAGAATTTAGGAGACTCATAGGGAGTCAAGAGGCTTAGAAAGAGAGTCAACCATTCAGAGGGATCCAACCTTTAGGTCCATATGGGAGAGAGGAATATTCCAATACTATCGAGAGGGTGTCATGGGTTGAGATGGCCATATGGGAGGCTCATGAGTGGGAAGCTTCTAGGAGCAAGGTATTTTCCAGGAAGGGATCATTCCAGATAATAGGATTTTCTTTGGTGATATAGGGGTCAACTAATCAGGTGGATTGTAGAGCAATTCTGGTAGTAGATCCAATACAGGAGACATAGATACTATCGGGATGGGAGATAGAGCTACTTTGAGGATATTATGGAGTGCAGTGAGAATACCTCCCTTTCTAAGAGGGAGTGTTGATTTTTTTGGATTTGGGAAGGTATTATCATGTACATTAGGTGTTGGGAATGTGGGAATGATCGTGGAAACCACATTACACTCTTTGTTTGGTAAAAAACTCCTTTGGAATGAAGCTGGGGGTTCAACGGTTTGGTGATGGGATTTATGGGTTTGTATTAGGACTTCACATCCACAAGAAATTCTAATTTTATGTTGACTTGTGGTGGGGCTTCTATGTTAAGCCCTAATACTTGTATATAAAGGAGAGAGGTCATTGTGACATTTCATATTGTGTAGAGTATGTGGAGACATGATGGACTTGGAATAAGAGTGTCTGCACTTGTGCCTAGGAGGCTTGTTGATTTCAACAAAGGGAAATTCTTCAATGGTGGAAAATCTAGATTAGAAGAGAGGAATCCACATAGAGTGAATCGTATGGAGGTGTTTGTACAAGTTTTTTGTACTTGTACATGGGTTGTAATGGGCATAGTCGTGTATGTACACGGGTTGCAGTGGGCATAATCATGTATGTACGTGGTTTGCAGTGGGCACAATCGTGTATTTACGTGGATTGCAATAAGGTGAATCACATATACACAATTTGCAATGGGAAAAATCACGTATGTACGCGGGTTGCAGTAAGGTGAATCACGTACAAATTTTTCTGGGCAGGAGAAAGTCCGTACAAGCTGACGTCAGCATGTCATACAAGTGGTCTACAACAAATTTGTGGGAAGAGGAAATTTTCATGGATTTGCTGAGGTTTGGTTTTCTGATTTTTCTGTTATTGGAGTACAAGGTTGTCCTCATATTTTGGTGAAATTGTATTGGCTAGGAGGGATGGTTTTTCCCTCATAATTTATGAATTCGATAAAGTTATAGAAAATAAATGTGTGTCTCATGTATGTTTATGATTCATCTATGATCTTATTGTTTCCGCTGCATATATTTTCAGTCCATAATTTTCAATGTAAAATTGTTCAGTGATAATAACTAGGGTTTACTATTATTTCACTATGAAGCAATTTTTAGATTTGAAATTAGTCACATAGAGTTGCATGTGAAAATTGACAAAAAACACGTGCAATAAGTTTCTTTGCTTGTTTTTATATGCCCCAAGTCCATGGACATAGTTGAATCTAATACATAGAAAATATGTTAATCTTGACATCGGACATCCTGACTGCTATGTGGTGGAAAATAGTGCATTCTCATTGTTTGATAGTATGTTCTTGATGCATAGTGCAATTACTTTGTTTCTTTTAAATTTGCATTGAAATTGGTGTAATGTTTAAGTAAACCAATAATTTTTTTCTCGACTATGTTCCTAGATCAAATGATTGAATGAAATATTTTTGGCGTGCATCGTATATGTGAGAGAAAATTAGTTGTTTCTTATTGTTCTTCTTTTTCAGTGGTAGGTGTTGTGGTAAAGTTCCCCCTTTGGACAGGTGAAACCTGCCTTGGATCAATACCCCTCTTGATCCAAGACAAAAGAAAACAAATGGTGAACTAATTTCCTCTTAGACCTATTTCGACAATTAGAGTGAGAAAGAAGAAATGGACGACTTACATTTTTACGATGGTTGTCCTCGCTTCTCCAGCCTTTGATCTTGATTGTCCAAGCTCCTAGGTGTAAGAAAAGACCTGTAAAGAAAAAAGAGAAACCTCCTTCTTCCACACTATATTATTAAGTGAAAATAGATCTATCTATGATGAATTTACAACAATAGACATGCATACACTTGAACACATAGACATGAGAAGAATAGGCCAAGTTGTGTATTAATGGAAATCCAAAAAAATGGAAGCACTCACAATCTCAATTTTGACGTTGCAACAACTTCTCCAAGCTCTCCTATACATCCCTTTGGATCTCACACAATTATAAGTATGATGATCTTAATTCTCCTCCTCTTGAATGTCTCAAGATCATAAGTATGATACTATGAAATTCTCTCCTCCTTTCACTCAAGCATGGTCTTCATTATATAGGTTTTGAGGTATCACAACCATAGGATAGTTTTTGGGAGAGGATGTGTTCAAAAGAGGATTTGGATCAACCGACAAGATTGTCCTTGTCTTGAATAGGAGATAACTCGAACAAATCCCTTAACCAACTACAAGCTCTTGGAAAAAACCTCACAAATCAATGAAAAATGGTTGCAACAACTTCATCACCCCCCCCATAACTATGCATAGGGCTACTATTGCTCCTTAGGAAACTTTGGGGGAGTGATCATCGCTCCTTGTACATGGGAAGGGGGGTGACAAAGCTCATTTAAGGCCAAAATATCAAGGTAAAAAGTAGCATTTCGACCTCCAAATGATGTATTTCTCATCAATCATGTCTAGGAAACATGACAAGTACTCCCACATGATGATAAATTTGTGAAATTTAAGTGTGAAACTTAGTATTATGTGATACATAAGTGTGACACTTAGTAGCGTGACAAATCGACACTTAGTAGAATGTGATACATAAGTGTGAAACTTAGTAGTGTGGGAATTTGGTGTGTAACAATAGGTTAAATTGGTCAAGATCTATTTCAGAAATTAGATAGACCATGAAAGAATTAAAGTTAAACATAAACAAAAATAAGGTATGTTGTTTTGTAATTGTATGTTTCTTTTTATTTTTTTTCCCTGTTGTGGAATGCTATAGACATAGCTTAAGCATCATCTGAATGACATAACCTAAAACATGGAAGATACAATGTCATCAGAGCATACAATGTTGTCATATTCTGATGATCTTCACTATCATATGCTCTACAAAGAAAATTATTGTTCTATTTTCAATCCTTGTATGAGGAATCCACACATTCAACCCTTGCGCTGAGAAATCAAGACACTTTTGATCTGGCATTGGCACACTTGGGTGCCTCGGAACTTGTGTAGTTGGAAGAACTATGTCATCAACACTTCCGCATAAGTGTATTCTCCACAGAGCTGACACTTGGTATATTTAACACTTGATATATTTTCAAACCTTTTGCGAAGAACTGATACAAATCATCTTCTATCATTGTCACACTTCCACATCCGATCACTTCCAATAGTTCTACATCGAGGATTGTGAAAATCGTCGTAATTTGTAGGATAGGTCATTGATTTATGGCACATTGGTTTGCTCCAATTTATGAGGAAAGGGAAGGGATCTAGAAGAATGTGAAGCAAATGTGATTCCCATCTATCAATTGGTCGATGGTTTTTGTTTGTGATTACATCTATTTGAAAGGTGGATGATATATGTCGAAAATAAAATTTAACAAATTAGCATGTGCTCTTCGCGTTGGTGCAATATCAGCTCAGTGATATCTTTATCTTTGGAAACATTCCTAGTCAAAAGCATTTTTACTTGGTGATTTTCTAGGTTGGACAAAAGCTTTTTCTATGGGAATATCAATGTTTTTCGCAAATGTATGTCTCTCACATAGTCAACAATTGATCTATTTTCAATACATGTGCGGAGTATTCATACCACGTAGTCTCCTGCATTCACGAATTCCAACAACAATGGTTGGAGATGCTGAGAGTATTTATCTAGTATATTTCTTTTATCTAGTGGTTTTCCATATTAATTTATCTATTTGACCAACACGCATGACAAGTTTCTTTTATTTTTTTTATATGCCCCAATTTTACAAACATAGTTGAATCTAATACATAGAAAATATGTTAATCTTGGCATCAAACATCTAGATTGCATTGTGGTGCAAAAAAATCCATTCTTATTGTTTGATATGTGTGCTTGATGCATAGTGCAATTACTTGGTTTAAATGGAATTTGCATTGGACTTGGTTTAATGTTTAAGCAAACCAATATTTTTTTCTTCTTTATGATCCTAGATCAAATGGTTGAATGGGATATTTTTGGTGTGCATTGTGTATGCAAAAGAAAATTAGTTGTTTCTTATTATTTTTCTTTTTCAGGTGTAGGTTAAATTGGTCAAGAGATATTTCAAAATCTATATAGATCAACAAAGAATTAAAGTTAAACAAAAACAAAAAAAATAATTTATGTTGTTTTGTAATCGTATTTTTCTTTTTTCTTTTTTGTTCTTGTTGCTCAATGCTATAGACATAGCTTAAGCATCATCTGAATGACATAACCTAAAACATGGAAGATACAATGTCATCATAGCATTAAAATAAATATGTTCCAGAGTTGTATATAAAGGATGGAAATATCATTATAAATAAGCAATGGGATATTGTTTTCGACTTTCAATTTGAAATGCATGTAATTCATAGTACTAAACATTGACATATTGAGTTACATGTAAATCAAAACACATATAGGAATATTTACATTTTTTTTTTACATATTGACAAATTTTTATATTGTTGCTACTAAACTAAACCATGTTTTCATATTCTTGTTCCATATTTAGAAAGTTCTTGTTTTTGTGTTGGATCAACAAATTATGTTGGACATGACAAGAAGTTGGTATAATATAGACTTAGATCCCAGAGAGAATAAAATATCGACAATTTGGATTGGGTTTGTATCTCATTGATATCCATGTGAAGTTCTATTTTCCTTGTTCGATGTACAATACATGGAAACAATCAATAATGTTTAAAAAGAAAATAGGGCAAACAAAATAAACATGGAACAAGAATTGGAAAGGTACATATTTCTAATTTTATCTTTGTACTATTCATTTTCTTTTGATTTGTTATTTGTTAATATTGTATATTTGATGTGATTTTGATATAAGGGTTTACTTGCCTATCCATTGAATTTGGTGCACTGCTTTCACATCAAAATGAAATAGAGAAATTGTAGGAGAACAAGAAGTTACAAAAAATACAGGAGAACAAACTCAAGAACAATGTGCAAAGAGGAGGTATTCCCACAACAATTAGGAAACAAACACCTTTTTTTTTGGTAAATTATATACAAATGTAGCAATATATACTCATAGTGCATAGCAGTCTATACAATCTAAAGTGCATATTGCACCGACGGGTATCCTATCTGTGATGGGTTGAAAATACAAGGTTTTCCAGTGTTTGATCTACAAAACTCCAAGGCATCTTCATATTGAATGTTTAGTGACACAATGAACAAATTGTCTCATGAGATGATTTGGGAACTACACGAACCAGTTAGCCTTCTGTCATATGTGAATTGACAATGTATTGAAGCAAAGTTATTGGATTTGCATTGATTGGATGACAAACCATTAACATAGTAATAAACATAGAGCATTAAAATATATATCCATTGAATCGATAAAAGACACATTGGATTGCAAAAAGAAACAAACTTTGGATTATTTTCATTCGATAAAGGACACATAGAAAGGTAGAATAGTACATTTCATAGAATTGTGCTATGCACATTTTATAGAATTGTAGTTGTCCTATCGTTTGATGTTTTTCTATCAAACAATAATAATATTTCTGAACAAGATGATCTTATTTATTTATATATGGTAACCTTACCGCTTGACACAACGACTCGTATAGAGGAGTAAGAAGACAAATCAAGGACAATGTTGACATCTAGTGCACGATGGTTTATTTTTTTGCAGATTGTGCCATGTTACAGACTTCTAACACTAACATTTGGTGCTTGACATAGTTTGAATCCTATTAGCTTAGTCGTCCTCAAATTAAGTGGTGTTGGGACGTCAAAACAATTCTATGTTGAATTGTGAGAGTTTTGAATGTGACTAGTTTGGATACCCACACATTACTTGAGTAAGTGAAAACCATCTATTTGGGTTGTAGGTTTAGCCCCGCACAATTTTTTGAATGGGTGCAGTTGTCCCAGAGGTGGCATCTAGATTTGGTGTATGTTTTTATGGGTTGTCAACATCTCTCTACTTATGATTTCTTTAGAATGGAAAAGTGTAGACGCACTTCATCTTGCATTCCAGAAATCCAAGAACTAGCTAGCCCAATTCCCGTAGCTATAATTTTTCCCAGTTACTCAGGCACTTGCAAATGGCTAGGACACAGTAATCGCTCCAGTGGACATAACCACTGTCATTCTCGTGCCTTTTCCAACTTGGTTGATAATGAGGAAGACAAGGATAACTATAAATGATAGAGGGTGAATTCCGCATAATGGGCCCATTGGGTTCATTAAAGTGTTGATCCATAGTAGAACAAACAATAAATGTTTTCTCATAGTGCTGACAAGCCACATGATCTTTGAAGCACATTTCAAGAAACCATTTGGTTATTCTAGGGATATTTCTCGTGAACTTTGGGTTGGGTCCCCTTCCCAACAACTATTTTCTTAGTTTCAAAGGACGTGAGAATGAAATGGTGGGACTACATGTGATCTAAATGAACTACAAACTGTAATAAATCACATGTTTTCTAGGATAATCCATGGATGTGGGGAATTTGCGATCAAACTAGAATTCATGGGATAAATGGACTTGATGACTTGGCTGGTGGAATTGCTCAATTGAATGCTGGTGAGATTTCTATTTGTGTAGAAATGGAGATTGTATCATAATACTATGGTGCTGGAAAGTCGTATAAATAACTAAGAAGATGACCGAAATTGGTGCGATAATGTCCCATTTTCACACTAGTTCCAGACATTGGTGTTCCTGTACTGATATGTTGTAGTTAAAATCTAGGCTCCTTTAATGTTGTATGTAACAAAAACGATTCATCATACTCTTTATGGCCCTTGCATAGTGTGGCGTGATAAATATTGGTTCCCACCGTACCTATGTGATATGGTTGGATTAGATTACTTGACACTACGATGCTATGAAACATCGTGTATCCCTTGAGTCACCTATGAAAGAGTGTGGTTGTGTCCAATGTGTTATGTACTGCCCATAACTTCACTTAGTGGATAATATGTGCCAAATATGTCGACCTATCAAGTTATCTTGTTCTCATGTGTGGCTGGAGCAGGTCATGTCTTGCTTATGGATATGTAATTATAGTTGTTGTGTGCTTGATTATATGCTTCATGTGCTGAGTTGGAGATATGCTACACTAATGTGTGGTATGCTTTTAAAATTCACAATGAATTCGACCTATGTGTGTTATATTAGGTGATTCGAAAAAATTCATTGTCCCAGGATTTGCTGTTGTTAGTTTGTCGATGTGTAGTAGGAGAAATATATCTACTAGATGCATCGAAAACTTCCGAGGTGTTTGAGGAATTCTCCACCATATAAAAATGTGAAAGATCCTGCCTGTAAAATCTTGTGCTTGGTGTTATGATATTGTTATGATTTTTGTGTGTGCTTCTGAACTGCTTAAATGTATTCCACCATGGTCCAACACTTTTGCAGTTGCATAAGATCATGCAATGGTTGTGGTGTTAATTGGTTATTTGTAATGCATTTGAATTACAAGATCTGGTTCTAGGTGTTTTGCAAATGCATATGGATCTTATAGCAAAAAAGTACAAGTTTGTTGCAATGGACACTGCTAAAGAGTCAATGTTCATTAAGGAGTCTGTTACACTCCGCAAATCGGTTGAATTTGTAGGCATTTTCACAATTTAATCTTGTACATATAATTAACACTTTTCCAGTGTTATTTATTGTGTAGTGTGCAAAGTGTTTTTGTGTGTTGCATAGTTGATATATATCTAGCCAAAAAAAAGGTGAACGAAAAAAAAGAGGGGCATACGTCAATGTAAACACAATATTGAATATATTGTATGTGATTAGCATTCACACATTCCATGTTGCAAGCAGAAGAAGTTGGAAAATCCAAGGAAGTATTAGTATTGGTGTATCACAAACATCCACCCAGTAACAGATTCAGAGGTAAATTTACACTAACTATTTCTCTTCTAAACACTATGATAGCAACCAAGAAATGGGAAGATATTTATAAACACTCACTTGTACACATGACAAATAAATAGTGTCAGGTGCGTAAGGAAATTTCTATGTTCATTTCAAGAAAAATAGGTATACCTGGATTTGAAGCAATCAATGTTGGAGAGTCAAGTGTAACAGGTATAGGTGAAACAACTATCCATGTGCAACATGAGAAATTGGAAAGGTATGCATATAAAAATGTATATTGTGCAACTGAGCAATAAATATATGGAAATTGTTCTTCACATTTCTTGTTTTATGTGATTGTTATACGATGATGCAACTCTGCAACTCAAAATATTGTCTCAATAGAGGACTTGAACAGTCGCAAAACTGTAGAAGTATTCATTGGAGACATAATGGTTGTTTACAACACATATTTGGATAAAGTGAATAGAACACACAAAATATTGCATGCTGATATGATAGTTGAAAATGACATGATGAAAGTTACATTGATTGTTCCTACACATCTCATTGAAAGACATGAGCAAAAGATTCTTCCTGGAGTTGGAATATCTATTACAAATTTAAATGTTCTACCAAAAAGTGGCTATGAATGTGGTGATTGTGATTGTGTTATATCACTAGTTGAATAAAGTATTGTAGAGACAGTGCCTCCAATTTATAAAGAATGCAATTTCATACCAAACACAACAATCAAACAATTTGCAAGTAATACAAACATGTATCCAATCAATACCAGTGGAGTTGTTGTCACCTTGACTAGAAAATTTGGATCATAATACAATTTGCATATAAAATAGGGCAACAAAAATGATGACACATAAACACTATGATTTTCCATGGTCAATGGTTTGTCATTTATATGCTAATATATCTTGGCTCAAATTATGTAACAATTACTGTGTTTTATATATCAATTGCAATTGTTTGAGATGTATGGACATTTCTTTTCTTCACTAGAACAACAATTGTAGATAAGGAAATTTCTGATTTTGTTATTTAAAAATATAACTAGGAGGAGAGATGCGAAATAAAAGGTGTTCTGAACAACACAGTCAACATTTATAACATAACTCACAACATAAGCAGTCAAATATCTGGAAAAACTAACTGACTCAACAAACATTGTAAGTATAGATTGATAAATCTATCTATAAATCTCATGTACAAGATTATATATATAAACATATTAGTAATATTTTTACTATATTGATAAATTACTAAGATTTGTACTATATAAATAGATAGAAGGTACAATGATAGTAGCAAATTTATATTCAACTTCATTTGAACTTGTTTGTGCAATCTACAGCTCTCCTGCAGGGGCATATGCTTTGATAAGAAATGCAATGTTTGACTGTGTAAGATGTAATCAATGATTCCCTTTTATATATAGACATTGCCTAAGTGTTGTTATATGCACAATGGAAAAAAATAATGTGCAATGCACTGCCAGGGAACATGTACTACATGAGTTTCTTCCTAGCTTGACAAAAAAATCATATGAAATATATTTCCATAAGAAACCAAATATTGTTATATGTTGCACGATTTTTGAGTGCATGGAAAATTTACATTAAACGAAGATAGTGTTGTCCTGCGTGTGGGATAGACATTGAACGAATATAGTGTCATATTTCATGTGCGATCGGTTCTATGTGTTGCTTTTCGATTTCTTTGTGTAGATACTAGATCTATGATTTAACCATTTTTTTTATATTTATCTAAATGTTGATGCATGATAACAGATACATTATATATACATATTACCTTTATAATTATTAAATACCAACAATTGTGTGTGCATTGTGTGTACATTTCGAGTCCAAAATATCTGTTGAACATTGTTAAGAGTGCAATGTCGTTGTATTGAATTTTTGTAATTAAATTGTGTCAAAATTTTAATGGGCATTGGACTAGATGTTTATATATTATTATTGGGGTTACATTGCGATTTTCATATATTTTCATAAGGGATAGATTGAAATTGGAGAAAGTTTTTCTATTTAATTATTCCATAATTATCGTTGACATGGAACTTGTGGTCCATCCTTGATATCTTTAACAAATTTGATGTGTTTGCAAATTCCATATGCATATGTTCACATCGACAAAAATTACTGCTAGAAACAATTTTACACCATCGTTGCACAAAAAATCACAACTATATCTGGTTTGATTTCATATATTAATTCTGATCTGTGTAATGGCCTGGTTGTGGCATGGAATTGAATGCTCATTGTACTTTATATTAATTTAAGCAAGTTGGTCTAACTGAATATATTTCTATTTCTATTGTATCTATGGTAAATGTCTTGTAATAAACACTATTAATAATATTCTAATTCACCTATATAGAACCAAATGGAATCAAACTTTAATAAGAAACAATAATATTTATTGTTACATTAAGTGAAATATTTCTCTTGTTGCATAGCGTTTTGTGTATGGGTGTCTGCACAAGATTCCAAAGGGAAAGTTATTTGTTTGGAATATATGCAGACTCATGTAGAATTTAAACATCAAATGGAAAACTTAGTGAATTGCAAAAGTTTCACTGAAATTTATGTATGGAAGAAATTGTCCACAAGCTTCCAACTTCAACTTAATGGTTGCAAATCTGGAAAAATTGTGCAATTTTTCAATATGGTTTTCCCCTATTCTTTGTCAACATACCATTTTTTTTTCTAAATTCTTTTTTCCATCGCCTTCCACAACTGTTTTATTCTATTGTTCAAATGCACTTTAAATTCTTTAAATGGTAATAAGATATAACATTCCATAGTTAATTCCTTTTCCAAGTCATCTATCTCATGGATTTGTAAAGAAAAAAAATTAACACAACGTCTGTCCCAGGATTTCAAAATAGACAATTTATATTTCTATGCCCCATTTGAGTAACTTGTATGCAATGACTAATCAAATAAAATTGAAAACAATTAGCAATTATAATAATTTTTCTTGGTCCACATTACCATGAACAATAAATTTACATAGGAAATCAACTGAAATGAAACTTCTACTCTCTTGACTGGGTTGCAAATAGATATCATTTTGCAACTATTTGAAGTATTGAAATTGCAGGAGTGCAGGATTGCGGGGTTGTGGGATTGTGATGTTGTGAGTCGTTTGAATTCTCTATAAAGTTGTTTAAAATAGAGAAATCCTTGTCTGTGTAGAGGATATATCTTTGCAGAATGTGGAAGCATTAAATATATAGTTGCATGGAATGTAGAAGTGCATAGGCATGGATATGTGCATATGCAAATAGATCAGTCACGGATTCTGTGCACACAACATGAAAATAGACTCGGTTCTTCCCTTTGCAGGAGACATCTCTACATGATGGAGAAGTGCTAAACATATGTCTGTGTGCACTACAAAGATGTGGTGATAGAAAAAGTTTACGCGCAACATGATAAATTGTAAAGTAAAAATGTATCTAATTTGGAGATTTTCGAGAGACAAACATTAACTCGAAGTGTGGAAGCACAAAAATATAGATGCATAAGAAATATGAATTCTGTTGGAAAGAGTTGAAAATAGTGCACCGAAGTGAAGAGGGGTGAATCCTATGAATTTTCTGCACACATATTTAAGATAGGTTGTTGGTTGTGTAGGTCACACCAATAAACTAAAGCTTATTTTTGAAGCATGGATCATGTTCAGGGTACAACTAACCATAGATAGACATATTGAATAGTCCATTGAAAGGAAGGATATTTGATTTGCAATAGTTATAAATGTCTAAATCTCCACCCTCTGCTCACAAATTGTAGCAAATCAACATACGATAAATATATGTGTTATCATGCAAATTACACGCCTTGTTAGAATTGCATAGTGTGGAATATCGAACGAAAGATGCTATGGATGCTCTAGATAGGCGCTATAAATAAATTGTTTCCTATGAAAGGAATATCTCTATTCCAAGTATAGAAATGCATAATACATGCCTACACAAGGCGTGTGTAGACAACTACTCTGGTAAAAAATTCTCAATGCAAATCTTGTATAAAATTTTTCCGTCAATCCACTATATTTTGAAAATATCTTAGTCAAAAGTATTTTTACTTAGTGGATTTTCACATTGACCGACACCCTTTTCCATGAACATATCCCTACATTTTGTGTATCCATATCTTCCGCATATCCACACTCTGCATAGGTATATTCCCCACACAACCGAGACTTGTTCTAATTATATTTTCTATCCCTGTACGAACAATTCATACCATTGGTCGTCCTACATTCTGCAATTCTGCATTTTTGCGTTTGATATGATTGCAAGGAACCTATTTTTCATGATAATGGAGTGATTTATGGCACATTTATTTGCTTGAAATTGCCAAAAAAACAGAGGTTATTTTGGACTAGTGCAAAGTAAATGTCTCGCTTTTCTATTGCCTGCTTAATTGTTTCTATTTATCACACCCCATATTTTGTATCTAATTCATGTGTTGAAAGGACATTTTAGTAAATATGCTCCATGAATTTTTCCCTAAATCAATTTGACTTGTGTAATGTATTATTCATAAATTTCACATATATCAAAGTCCATTGAAAAAATCATAGGCATAGCATATAGAAAAAGAAACATGTGTTTTTTTGCCCATAGTTTATGTACACCATCCTCCAGTAACAAAATTGCTTTAGCAATAATTTAGAAAGATTGTAAATCAATAACTAGTATTGAAACTGTGAATATCCCTAATGAAATCACACATGCAATAAACATGGTTGGTTGAAGCTGGCTTATACGGGCAACACAAAGCATTGTACAAACTGTCATTAATGGCTACATAGAAAAGGCCTTTTGATAAGGAAATTTCTTAAACATAGTCGATTACCACTAGAATTTTATATATCATTTGGAAAATCATGGCAATTAGAAGAAGAAAGGAGTGTTTTCGTGCTAGTACCACATGTACGGGCTAGTCTAGTACAAAATTCTCAATGCAGATCTTGTATAAAATTCTTCTACGAGTGTAGTATTTTTCGAATATTCTTAGTCAAAATACTTTTTACTTGGCCATTTTCACATCGTGCATAGTATTTTTCCATCACCATATTCCCGCACTGTGCTCACCTATATTTTTCGAACCTACACTCTATGCACAGGTATATCAACGTCGCATTCAGGATGAATTCTACTTCTATTTTCAACTCTTGTGCAGATAATTCATAGCATTTATCCTCCCGTGGTCATGCACTTCCACATGTTGGCATTTGCAATTGTTCTGCACCAAAAATTATCACAAGCCACGTAATTTGCATGATAATCAATTCATTTATGGCATGCTAATTTGCTCAGATTTGCAAAAAAACGAAGGATATTTAGCACTTGTGTGAAGTAAATTTCACGGTTTTCTATGAGCTAGCTAATTGTTTCTATTTATGGTTGCCCATATTTTTTAACTAGCTCAGTTGTGGAAAGGACATTTTAGTAAATAATCCCCATGCACTTCTCCTTAAAGCAATGCCACCTCGGTAATGTACTATTCATAACTTCCACGTGTATCAAAGTACATTTAAAGAAACACATGTATAGCAGATAGAAAAGGAAAACAACGCTCTTGTGCAAATAACTTATGTAGAACACCCTCCAGTAACAATATTGGTTCAACTACAATTTAGAGAAGGTTGATGGACAAATTTCCTTGCTAAACTTAAAGAATATGACATGGACATTAACTTTGTAGAGATTGTCAGATAAAAAGGACTATAAATTGATGATTGGTATTGTACATGTAGACACCCCTCATGCAGATGATATACTAACTAAATATGTAACCATCTTCCAAAAAACTCATGATCAAAAGGCTCTTTACTTAGCCATTTTCTACCTTTTGTCAAATATTTTTCCACTATCATATCTCCACATTTGGCACACCCATATCTTATGCAATTCATGTCATCTGCATATCCAGTACTTTTGCACCACAAATTCTAGAAATACACATGATTTAAACTAAAACTGAATCTTTTATGATAAGTTGATTTGATATAACAAACGATGAAAGGGCGATGCTCGGGAATAATGAAAAGTTAATGTCTTGTTGTTCTATGAGCTATTTAATGGTTTCTAATTATGATTATGCACCTTTGAAAGATGGTTCATATGTGTGGAAAGGATATTGTAGTAAGTGTGCACCATACAATTAGCTTTAAAGCAATTGGAGCTCGCTAATATATTATTCACAAGGTTCAACTATGTCAGGTCAATTAAAAAATCAATCATATGGAAAATAGAAGAATAACTTATCCACTTTGTGGTGATATTGTCAGTTCACTAGCGAGACAGGACAAGAATTTCCACTGGTCTACTTCCTACCAGTGGTTCTTGGAAAAGAGTCCAAAATAAAATAAAAATGACAAACTTTGGACCACGGGGCTCGTCAACGTTGGTCGCGTACTTGAATTTTTTGACTTCAAGGAATTGGTATCCTGGTGTGCTCAAATATTTTATTCCAAGACAAGAATGATTCAATTCATAGCAAGAGAAAAGAATCCAATCATGCTTACTCCCAAGCTATTCAAGAAAATGTTTCATCTTCCTTCTGCATATAAACCCCTCAAGGTTGCCAATGCAGATGCCTTCCTATCCTCTTAGGCAGGCAAATCCAATATATTGAGAGAATTTATGCTACCATCTGCAAACATGATGAGCGACCTTTCATCAATTGATACAACTTTGTTACAAGATCCATACCATGACTTTTCGTTGTTGTTTACCCATGTAGTTGGGTAGTCATCGACTTAAAATATACCCAAGTTAGCACAATATGCATTGTACTTTTCCTTTTGGAAGGATGCCATGTTTGATTAGGCGAAGGTGATATCAAATGAACTTTGTTTTCAGTTGAGCAACTACTTAAGTACTAAAATATTAATTATGGTCACATATCTAGTCTTTGCAATTGTCTATTGCAGTGTATTTGACTGTATTCCTATTAAATCCAGTGTAAATGTACACAATGAACCAGTTCAATTCAAGAATTGGTCTTATGCAAACATAAAGCACGTTTTAATTTTTACATTGTTCAACACAATTTTGTTAGACAATTAAGGCAAATGTTGGTTGGGGCAGAGCCCAAGAGAATAACTCAGGAAGATGAGGATTTTCTCAAGGGAAATGGAATTTTCATTCAAGAGGAAAACCATACATAAGTCTAGTTGTATGGTTTTCAATAAAATCCCCTTCTACTTCCTATGTTTGTCTATGATAGATACTTTGTCTCATAATTTTTCTAGTAGTATAAAGAGTGGTGCATTTTATTTCACAACAAAAGAAAAAAAAATGATTACATTGCCTTTTCGAGTTAGCGATACAGTGACCAGGAATGTGGCCCATATGAAAGAAGTCTCATATCAACTTAGTGTATTTAATCTAAAATAAGAACAACCTCTATGAAATTTTGACCTTGAGGGTCTATTTTCATGAAACTTACAATCCATAAGATACAATAATATATTCACGATATTTGATGAGGAAACCAGTGACAATCACTCGGGAAAAAAGGATATCAATGGATGAAATGATGACTTGTAGAATGCAATAAGTTCAAACACCAAAATCCAAAGAAAAACAAGACAAAGGGGGGAAATAAATTCTAATACCCATTCTTCCTACAATCCCCAACGACTTAAGAGATCCTCCTCTAGGAAAAGAACACAACAACATAATCTAAATGGAGAATAGAGTAATGATAGGTGTGTTGGAGATGATGGTAGAGAGAAACCACATCATGTCAATCTTGAACATGCACGTGAAATCTCATAGAAAAAATGAAACGAAGCCCAAATAGAGACAATTCACAAGATCCAGATTTTCCAAGAGATGTTGATGATATGAAAATCAACAATACATAGCTACCCGATTGGGCAGCCTAGAGAACTGCGTAAAGTCGGGAGATTACACAAGATCTTGCAAGAGAATAACTATTGTAGTCTAAGGGAAAGTACGAGAAGGTCACTGGTAGATCCTTACATAGAGAAATACACATTGTGACATTATATATAGAAACACATAGACATACAGATAGAAATACACATGTAGTAGGAGAACCATCAATGCAATTTACTATAGCCAAAAAAGTCTATGTATTTCCATTACATAATCATGTGTGTGTGTGTGTGTGTGATGTACAGTTACCAGTCGGTTACATTTCCTAACTATTTGGTTGGTAGAATATAACTGTCTCTTCGATCGAATTTCCTAACCAACTATTGCAATCAACTTGGCTAGTTAATTGGTGGGTATTGTTGGTAGAGCCGACTAGCCCCTAAAATATCTCTCCCNCCCCCCCCCCCCCCCCCCCCCCTCCCCCCTCCCCTAAATTATTTTCTCATCTGGAGCAAGGGGGGAGTGTGGCTAGTATATTGAAAGATATTTACAAAATGAGAATGAGAGAGAGAGAATTAGAGAAGATAAAATATGATGGTTTCAAGCAGTGCTGGAATCCCTTTCCTTATCTGTCAGTGGTTGGATCATGGATTTTTTTATGGCTATAATGTCTGATCATTTATCTCTTGAGGAATTTCCCACTCATGCATTCTTACATTTGGAGGTAGCGGTGATGCTTTGAATTGTACATGGGATTCTTCTTATCCTTCCATGACTAACTTTGGAGTCCTTGATTGATGGCTAACAATCAGAATGTTTGACTCATATGTTGTGGGATTGAAGAGTTGGAAGTTCTTTCGGTAATTTGATGTAACCCCCAACTATTCTGGTTGTGGTAGTCCTTCAAATGTTTTCTGGCAAATAGTTGAGTTTGTTTGCAGCAAGTGGTGGGAGAACATATGCCATTCTTCAATGGAGTGTTGTGATTCTATTCCTACAGATTTCATTTTTCCCAAGAAATACAATTTGTTGATCAATGAGGCTTCATGTACTAGGATCGACTCTAGGGGTCAAATTTCTCTTCAGCTTCCTTTATTTTTCCTTTGATCAAGTCGAGGTGTTTAGTGGCTCGATCTGTTTCCATTTGTGCTTTGTTTTTCTCTCTCAACCATTCTTTTTCGTGCTTTGCTAGTTCTATCTCGGTTTCTTTTTCCCTTGCAATATGAGTCATTATGGTTGCTTTAAATTTTTAGTCGATGGCGAGGTTCTTTATTTTCTTTAAATCGTCAACTATTGTTCTTTGAGATTTGATTTTGTTGTAGGTTTATGCAAAGCATGTCATCTAGTTGTTGAGTATTGTATTTAATATTGTTACCCGTGAGGTGACTTGTTCCAGTTTTTGACATACCTCTTTAAATTTCTCAAACTCTGATTGTAGAATTGTTGTTGTTTGTTAGACCAGTCCATCATGATTATTTCTTAGTGCCCTATTGTGTAGTTGTTTAAGCTCCTTATTTTCTTGTCTCAGGTGTTGTAATTCTGCTTGATTTTTGGCTCATGTGCTTATGACTACTTCGATCAAATGCTTCATTGTTGCTAATAGGTCGATTTCTTATGTCGACTAGTCAATGTCCATTTTTATTTTGCAAGAAATACATCATCCTTTAATACTTGTTTTTCTTTATTTCTTCTTGCTACAAGTTGGGTGCCATCTCTTGAAGCCCTCTTCCATATATTTGTTACTTATTTGGACACCTCATTATATAGGTCCATCATATGGTCATCCAACATAAATTTTGGGTTGAATACTATTTCTTCTGGTGGTTCTGTCGACCCGACTAGTTTAAAGGTTGTGAATGTAATTGCCTTTGAAGTAATACAATTTCCTATGTACGATTTTCTTTTTCTTGCTTGTCTCTTTTGTATTTTGTTGCGCTGGTATGTTCTCTTTTTCTTTGTCTGTGTCGTTTCCTTTGTCAAAATCCTTGTTTCTTGTATTTTCTTTGTGGTGATCCCCTGATCCTGGTTGTGTACCAATATCCTGTTTGTTCCCATTTCCATTATTCCCATTATCCTTACATTGATATGCTCTATGTTGTCAATCTGTTCTGGAGGATCTGACTAACCTTTGTGAGGAATTACTAAGGGGAGATTTTATAGGGGGGTGGTTGACTTTTTGGGTGATCCTTTTCCATCATTATTACCTTATTTTTGTTGTTCTTCCATCTGGATAATCTACTAGCCTCTTTTCCTTACTTCCTCATTGCATTTTGGTAAGGAATATGTGTTGTCCAGTGGTATTGTAATTGGATGTGCATCGAATGACTTGTGTGCAGGAGAGGTGTGGGCTAACCCATGGATATTTATGCATATTCCTCCTTCTACCTAGGTCTATGTACCTACTGCAACACGTGAGTCGGGATGGATCGACTGGCTTTATTTTGTCTGACCAACTTCTAGTTGGGTCAAGGAGGAAATAAACTCTTTGAATGTAACAATATTTTTGGTGGTTAGATTATGTATTGTATGGTCAATATCGTCTGAACCTGAGTGGGATGCACTTCCTTGATTGCTATTATTGGGTGGGGAGTCTGAAATTGTTTTGTTTGATGACACTTTCTATCGCCCTTTCTTGGATTTCTTTTTTTGTTTCGTTGTCTTCCTTGTTGTTATTTTTTATTCGACGATTGGAGTAGGATTGGGTGGTGGTGATTCTCTTGTAAGGCTTATTTTACCTATTCTCATATGCCACTTCTTTGGAATCACCTTTTTACTGGGGTTAGGTCGAGTGCCTTTCGACCGACATGATGTAATTAGGGTCGATCGTTCTGTGTTTTGTTCATGCTCCTCCTCCAGTCTTTTCCTCTATTGTCCTCTTGTTTCAATATATTTGTCTAAGGTTTCTCTGGTTTTCTTTGCTTCAGCACACTTAATGTTAATATTTTCCATGGATTCTTTTAATTGCGTCCCTATGCTTGAATTCAAAATATTTTGGGTAACCACTTGGTATTTTTCTGTTTGGTGGGCTATTTCAGTTAAATTGTTGGTAAAGACAACAATTTTTCACTTATTAGGGGGTCATTAAAGTTGAGAATTGTATCTGATTTGAATGTTTCTTTCCAAATGATATTTACATCTTCCAAAACTACATTGGAGTCGATTTCCTGCTTACCTTTAGATTCTTTTTCTTGCTATATTTTCTTAGTCGGTGTTTTCTTTGTTGGCGTGCCTCCTTCCTTGTCGAGATCTGATACAAATGCGATTATGTAAAAGGTCGCTTCTCTTTATTCTTCTTTATTTACATCAGTCAGAGGTGTTAAAATGTTTTGGTTATCACTCAATACCTCTAGTGGGATCGGGGTTTCAAACCCCATCTGTCGGTTGAGCTCTTGGAATATTTGATATGTCATCGGTTGGTATTCCAGTTCTTTGAGGGCCGGGCCTCCAACGACTCCACACCAGAGCGTGGTCATGTCAAGGCTTAGTTGAATATGGGAACTTGGTGGTAATGCCCTTCGAACTTTCTGCTCTACTCTCCACTTATGTGATACATTATTCAAATGATTTACCCAAGATTTGAACATTACGTCGGTCGAGATAGAGTCATATGACCCGACTGATCTTGATGAAAAAATATTGAAGTTATTCATGTTTGGGATCTGTCGTGAAGTAAATATAGGTTCGTCGACTGGATAGACTTGGTTCATGGCGAAATTAGGAGAGATGGAAATTTGATTACGTGACCGTTTTCTTGGAAATCTTTGCAATTTCTCTTGATGAATGTAGATAGGTGGTCTACCAAGTCGAACTGCGCCCCCAACTAGAATATTTGGCCAATAGGTTCTAACATTGTAAGCTTCATGTCTAAATCTCAACCCACAATTTTCAGGCACAACGATATTACTATACATGTCCATTTTGCACGGAGGTCTGTTACTTTGTTGATCAACAACCCCTTTTAGTTTTCTCATGAAGTTCCTCCAATGAGATTTTGAATCCAATCACTATGGTGCAGATTTTTTGGCATTGGAGTACACCCATGAGGAATTCTAGTGATCTTGTGGATCATTCCTCCGGTGATCCCAACTGGGAAATTTATCCATAGATGGCCATTTTGGTACAGACTTGTGAGGAATTTTGTAGCCTCTTCCTTCCAACCATCAAACTCTATGACTTGAGGTGCGCCCAAAAAGTGTTGGCTACCTTATTTCTCAAGTAAGTTTGTTTCCTCTTTCCATGTGTCAATTTCCATTCCCCATGCATTAATTTTTTTCCAATGACGAGATCAGTAAATTTATTCTATTTGAGCATTGTGAATGTTTTCCATGTGCGATTCCAATTCAGTTGCACCTACTTTGCCAAATTTGGACTTTGTCCTCGGTTCGACCAATGAATCGCCAACCTGTCCTCTCATTTTAGGAATCTCTATGATATCTCGGAAGTCGAATTGATCTTTCCAGAGTTTTGGGCTCACTTTCATGACTAGGATTTCTATAGCCTGATTGTTTAAGTGCTCGAGTGCAAATAGAAGTAAGGTGAATTTGTATGCCTCATCCAATTTTATAGGGGGGAAATGGAGTGGGGACTTTAATTCTTCAACAAGTGATATTAATTCATTTGTCTTGACAATGGTGTCAAAATTGATTATTTTCTCGTGTGAGGGGACTTCAGCATGGACTCTCGCGGCTTGGTCACATCAACTATGACTATTTTAGTTTCTCAAGGGGTGCACTCGACTTAATTGATATTTGCTTGTGCCACTTGGTTGGGTCGGTTCTTCTGATTGGCTGAGGACCTCCAATTGAAGTGTTTTACCATGTTGGTTTCTATTTTCTTGCCAATTTGACTAATTCTTGGCCTTTTGAATACATTCTTTCTTTGTTGAGGATATTATTGTTTGCTTGAAGTATTATTTGCATGTTCACTTGCTTGATCTTAGAAATTCACACTTATTGGATTCATGATTTTTTTGTTCGACTTGATTATTCTCTTCTCTTTCAATTGATCTACTAGTACGCTTGTTTAAATGATGATGCAAATCTTGTCTGGGTACTGAACTTGCTCTTGATTTCTGTGTTTCCTCTTTGATTGTTGACCAAGGACTTTGTTATCTTCTCATATTTGAATATTTTAGCTTAAATGAATGTGTTGATAGTGTGATTCGGTCATATAACTTATAGGTGTCGATCAATTTTCTATACCTAATTATGGTAACTGACTTATTGATTACTTTCTTAATTTTGGTTTTTTCTTAATCTTGCTTCTTTTATTGCTTAGCTTTTCTTTTTATTTGATATTTTCCTTTATTTGTTCTTTTATTCTCACTTTCAACCTAGGTTGCCTCAATGGGTTTTCGACCTAGTCGAGTCCTACCGGTGTCCCAAAAAAGGTTTTCACCAGTGGGACTTAAGATGACTATGTATGATATTTTTTCAAGCAGTCCCCATTGACTAATTTCTTGAAGGAGTTCCCTTGTAATTTTTTTAAATATACTTCTCTAGATGGTCGGATGTACTTGACCACATACAGACCCAACCATGCATTTTCTAGCTTCCTCGACTTTCCTTTTGCCTAACTTTCGTATAAAATTAACAAGTCTCCATCGTTTATATCCATCTTTTTAAGATGTGGATCATGCCAATATTTATGTTGATTCTTTTGAATTTCCTAATGTTGTGGCACCATCATCCTTTCTTCTTCTAATTGGTTTAGTTGATAGAAGTGTTGTCTTGTGTTAAGCACATGGTCGAATTCCAAGATGGAGGCTATCTGATCTGCGTTAGCACAAAAGTGTAATGGGATAACTGCTTATTCTCATATACTAATTTGAAAGGCATGTGGCCAGTCAATCTTTTGTACATTGTTCTATAGGCCCACAATATTACTAGAACTTTATCATCTGAATCGTCTATGTAAAGTCCACATATTTTTGTTAAGTCTTTGTGTAATGTCTTGTCAAATGACTCAACAGATCCATTATCTTATGGATGATATGCAGTTGTATTTCTATAGTCGATCAAGAACTTCTTAAGCAATAATTCAATTGTAGTGTTGATGAAGTGGGTTCCTTGATCGCTAATTATTGTCAAAGGGAAGTCGAATCTCATTACTATGTTTTCGTAGATTAATTTTGCCGATGTTTCCTTTGTACAATTATTGACTGGATCTACCTCTACCCATTTGGTTAAGTACTTGACAACTATAATGATGTATTTTTCTCATGACCTTTTTTCTCTTCTTGGGAATGGACCGACAAAATCGATGGCCCAGATTTCAAATGGTAAACTGAGGTTTACAGAATGTAAGTGAATTTGATTTTTCCACAATGGTCGGCCTATCATATGGCACTTGTCACATTTCTTTATTTGTTATTGACAGTCATTGTGTAAGGTCGACCACCAAAGACTGGATTGAAGTATTTTCTTAGTTGTCGTGTCGGCTTGAAAGTGACCTCCCACTGGGCCTGCGTGTGTCTCATTAATGATGTCTTCACGTTCATGCTCTAATGCACATATTCACAGAATATTTTCAAGTCCTAGCTTGTAAATATATCCATTCATGAGGTTGAATGGTGTAGCTTTCATTGCTAGGATTTTCCATTTGTTGGCTGGGAGATCTTCGGGTGCTTTCCCTTATTCTAGAAACTTTGGGAGCTACTTCAACCCTGAATAAATTTGCATCCGATAAATCATCATCTATTTTGGTCGGGTCTTCTCCTGTCTCAAGTCGGGACAGATGATTTGGGTCGACGTTCTTCTTTCCAGGTCAAACTACTATTTCAAAGTCAAATTCTTGAAAGAGTTGTAGCCATCGACAATTTTTTGTTGAACTTGTCAACTACCACAAATAAATAGTCATGCCCCTTCCTGGTTGTTGGTAAACCTCCCACAAAATACATGGACATACTTTCCCAAGGTTGAGTGGGTACATGTAAGAGATGTTATAGACCTTGCTTCCTGTTACTGGGATTGTTGGTACAATAAAGTATACATCCTCTAATATATCGTGCTACATATTCTTGCATTCTGGGCTAGTACACATACCTCTATACGGTGGCATTTGTCTTCCCAACAACAAAATGTTCTGCAACCTTGGGGGTGTGATCTTCTCTTATAAGTTGCAATCGATCGCCTTTAGGAACATAGAGCTTGTCGAGCTTGTAGCGTAATCCATTCTGGAAATCATAGTCATCCTTTCCATCACCTTATTCTATATGAATTTGTCCATGTAGTTGTTGAAACACCTCCTTGAAGTCCCCATCCTCTATGTATGCCTCTTTATATGCATCATGGGTAAAAGGCTTCATGTGCATCAGAGTTCCCAAAGTTGTAATCTTGGATGTGGGTGGTCGTGAAAGCATGTGTGCCAAATTATTCTTGCTACCCTTCTTATAATTTATGAACAAATGAAATTGTTGTAAAAACCCCATCCAATTGTAATGTCTGGTTTGTGTAGCTTACTATGGGCTTGCAAATATTGTAGTGGTTGGTGATCTATGTGGATGATGGTCTCCTTTCCCATCAAATAGTGCTTCCACTTTTTGATAGCTTGTACCAAGGCATAGATCTCCTTGTCATAGGTAGGGTAGTTGAGAATAACCCCATGAAATACTTCATAATGATAACATGTGGGTCTTCCTCCCTACATTAGTACTTTTCCCATGGCATACCCACTTGCATATGTCTCCACTTCGAAGGGCTTATGCAAGTTTGGTAGTGTGAGAACTGGTGCTTGACTGATCTTTATTTTCATCTCATCAAAGGCTTTGTGTTGATTCTCCCCCCATTGGAAAATCTTACCACTAATTGTTATGGCATGGAATGGTGCAACTACTGCTGAAAATGAAGCTTTGAACTTCTGCAAGTATTGTTACGCCCCAAAAAAACTCCTTACTTCAGTGACATTTGTGGGAAGTGGCCATTTCATTATGGCCTCCATGTTTACATGATCTATCCTGAGCTCCCCTTCACTGATCACATACCCCAAATACACCAAATATTGTTGAGAAAACTCACATTTCTTGAGATTGGCCAACAATTGGTGATTTTTCAAAGTCTCTAACACTTGCATAAGATGTGAGATGTGCTCCTCCCAGGTAGAACTATAAACTAGTATATCATACAAATAAAAAATAACAAATGAATCTAGATAAGGATGTAAAACATCATTCATTAGTCTCATAAATGTAACTGGTGTGTTGCATAAACTGAATGCCATCACCAACCACTCATACAAACCTTTCCTTGTCTTGAAGGTAGTCTTCCAGGTATCTTATTATTTTACTTGTACCTAGTGATATACTGATTTCAAATCCAACTTAGTGAAGTACTTGGCATGTTGTAGTTGGTCCAACATATCATCGATCCTTGGCAGGGGATATCGATTCTTCAGTGTAATCTTGTTCAATGCCATGTAATCGATATACATTTTCCAAGTCCCATCCTTCTCAGGCAAAATTATGATGGGTGACCCACAAGGTGAGGTACTTGGTCAAATCACACCCTGCTCCAAAAACTATTGCAACTGCTTACTTACTTCATTTGCTTCTAGAACAAATTCTCTACAACCCAATATTCAGTAAGGGGGAGTATGGAAATAATTGGATTTCATGCTCCACTTCCCTCTTAGGTGGTATCCCTTTATGCTCCTAAAAAACTTCTCTATATGCCTATAGCAACTCTTCGAATTGATGTTTCTTCTCTTTAGTACACCCCTTCATGGATTCCTTCACTCACATTGACTCAATATTAGACCAGTTCTCTCTTAAGAAAAAACAAACATATTTCTTACTAGAACTAATCAACTTCTTGGCTTGGTTGGCACTTACCAGTGAGATATTTGACTTGCACGTATGCGCATTGATGATGTGTGACTTCCCATACTTGATCAATCGGTATTGGTTGGCTCTCCACATGAATATTGCATCCCTCATATACATGTAAGGGATTCCAAACACTACTCCACATACATCAAGGGGTACTACATCCAATTCCACTTCATCAATAAAATCAACACTTATAGAAAATTTAATCTTACACTGTTTTGTTACCTTTATCTCTGCATCCTTGTTTACCCAACCCAATGAATAGGGGATAGGATGATTGTGAATCTCCAATCCAAGCTTGTTGACCGGATTTGTTTCTATGATATTAGTTTGTGAACCAGATTCAAACAGAGCATCTATCTTGGTCTTCTTGATCTGAATCTTAATGTAGAAGAGCTTGGTCATATCCTTCTCTTCCTGGTGATGAAGGCTACTCCGAGTCACCTCCTTCTACATAGATGTGCAGACAATATTTTATCTACACCTGCTCTTCTCTCAACTTGATTGCTTGAATATGTGGCTAGAAGGTTCTTTTTCTTCTTGTCCTTCTTGTGATTCTTTGGGTTCAGCGTTGGATGTAGTTTCCATCATTTTTCCTTGGTATGGCCATCAATGTTGCAATGATTGCAATGGTTGTTGGGATATTTACTTTGTTGTGTAGTGATTGTTGAATTGTTATCTTTTCCCCCTTTCCACTTCTTATTCCCCTTCTTGGAAGCCTCTTGGTGTTGTTTCTGCTTCGAACCACTTGGATTCCCTTTCTTTTGGCCTATGTTTTTCAAGTACTGTGTCTGTACACACACCTCATCCATTTTCCTTGGCTTGAAGAGAATCACCTACTTTCGTAGATGAATTTGTAAACCACTAGATACTTGAGGAATACATATGGTTTCTTGGGAGAGATACCCAACATGATGGCCATCTTTCTGAACTCAATAGTGTACTCATGTACACTCTGCCCCTACCTCTTCTTGAAGTAGTGCCACCGGATCCATTGGTCCTATACATACCCGATAGGGTAGAATTTGGACTTGACGAGGGTTTTTAAGTCCTCCCACCTAGTTATGGGAGGATCACCCTCTATCCTAAGTGTTTATGTGTGGCCTTCCCACCATGTTAAGGCATGGCCCTCTAACTTCAATCTAGCAAATGAAATCTTCTAATATCCATCTATATGGTGAATGCTAAAGTAAACTTCTAGTTGTTGCAACCAATGATTCAATTTTAATGCATCGATCTCACCTTGGTATGGCTTTATGTCCACTTTCACTTCCATATTGAATAGGGACTGTGAATGTAATATCCCCAAGGACGAGCCCTGCTGTAATCATGTTTTGTAGGCTGGTGAGCCGAGTATTGATAAGTTGGTAAGGCTTATGAGTTTATTAGGCCGGAGAGCCTAAGTGTTAAGGCCAGGAGCCTATTTTTGTATATGTAATTATGCAGAACATTAATAAAAATATGAACATCGCTGCGTGCAAACCGACCATGAAGAAAGAGTGATGGGGGACTAAGATTCCACAGAGTGGGTAAGGGAATGGGGGTTGAAAGGTGGAAAGAAAGGCAAAGTGTTGGGCCCAGGGGCTAAGCTAGGGGGATTACCTCTAAAAAGGGATAATAATTTATTTTTATTATTTCCAAAAATCTAAGGTGGACAATTTTGAGTGTTGTCCTAAGCTCCTAGAGAGGAACGCATGCTGACGGAGTGCATGCAGCTTCATGGGCGACATGTGTCGGCCCAAGCACATGCAGTTAAAAGCTGCAGAATTCAGCCATGGAGGGGGTTCACTCCTCATTATGTCATCCTTTGCATCTGATCTGGGATACCCTCATGCAACTCTGAAAACCAGAAAACTGAGATGTCTTCCTGAAAAACTGAAACATCCTCCGTCTAATCCCTTTTTTTTTGTTTACGTTTGTCCTTGGCATACCTATACACAGTTGAGAGAACTGGTCGGGAGGGGAAAGTCGACCTATGAGTTTGTGAACCCAGTCTATCCACCATTGTAGAGTCAAATCCGTACCCAAACTGTCTGTGGGTTGCTACTTTATGTTTTCCTGAGTGGGATTGTGTTGTGGTTATCCTCACCGTGCGGGAATTGAGTCGAAAGGCGCTGAAGAACTGGGTTGTCAGGCCCATGGTTGAAGAGGCAAGTTGTTAGGTCTGTGAGTGGTTCTTTCCAAGTGAGAGAGTCTGTTGGGAAGTGGTTCCTCCCAGAGAGAGAGTCCAACACCAGCTATGAAGCTCTGAGAGTTCTTGATCCGACTTGTTGCCGAGACCCAGAGAGGGAGGTGAAGCACTGATGGAATGTTCTTGTGAAGGTGTATACTCTTGGGTGGAGCAAGCATGTGGGGAATGAGATTCCGTGAGTAGTGGGCGTAAGAAGGCTCCTGGAGAGAATCCTTCTGGTTGCTCTGTGCAGTTTTCCCTATAACCTCAGCCTAGTCTAGGATTCCCTTGCATTAGGTGGAGCTTAGTCCCAGCTCAGGGGTGACCCACTGTTGAGCGTGATGAGCAGCGTGGTCTAAGGTTGGGAGGTTCATGGAAGGTCTGCATGTGGTTGGTGGAGTTACACCAGTTTAAAAGATAAGTGTTAATTTTGTACTTAATTTATATGTGATGCATGTCTGTGTCTTGAAATGTTATCATGTATTCCATTGCAAGTTTGAATTGTTGTTAATGTTGCTTAAGTCTGTAAAACAATAGTAAATCCATGTTAAATGTCTTATTTTGATTCAATATGCATCTGATATATATAAGTATAATTGTGTTCCTCGTAGTAGCATTGCCCGGCCAATGGGTTGACAGACGGGGACGTTACAATATGGTATCAGAGCCATGGTTTCAATGCCGAGCCTGAATGGGATGGATAAGTGGTCATTGGACCCAAAGTTCAGGTGGGAATTGTGTTTGGAAGAACTGATTTTTGGACCTTAGAATGTTCCTAAGTGCCAAGGAGTTACTTGGATGTGTTACAAAGCTCAGGGGGAGTAGCGGTATTATAAAACCACAGTCGGTGTGGTATTTGACCACAGAGGGAGAGAGAGAAAGAGATCTCAACACATGAAGTGTTGGAGTTGTTGGATCTGATCGGGAGGAAAGGAGATCCCTCACGACCGTCAGATCTGGAGAAGGTGCAGGAGAGTTATCCTGGAAGCCTTTCAGGGATTCAACTATCGGGAAAATAAAGATATGTTGATGCACGAACTCCTGATACCCAAAACTATGAATTACCGATATGATCTACACCATAGATCGAAGGAAGAAAAATTGATCGTTGGATAAAGCAGAAAGTAAGCCACAATTTTGCAATTTCAACTATCGGGAAACGCAAGACGTGTTGATGCACAAACTCCCGAAACCCGAACTCCCGAAAAGAAAAGTGAACGTGGTAGGACTTGATGACATCGTCGAAGGTAACATGGACCCTCCTAAGTGTGCCATGTGCCACTGTGGTAATTGGAGACAACTGTGCTATGTAGGCCCAAAGGGTAAAGTAAATTAGAATTTCGAATGTCAGAAGATTGGGAGGAAACAAGTGTGGGAACTCCCGAGGTCTGAAACCCCAAAACTCCAAGTCCCGAAGTCCCGAAAACTTTGATGACAGAAAGACCATAGTGGATTTTAGCCATAGGAGGATGAGTAAACATGGACCATTGATCCACCTGATTTCGTAAATTCGGTAATCAGAACTCTGGGACATAGTTGTGTGTGCCTTGAAACTCTCTGAATGTCGAAAGACTGAGTAGCACCTAGTAGTTTAGCGTTTGGTCACGACTTGTGATCACATGGGTTAGGGACTAAGAAAGAGGGGGATTTCACTCGAAAGTTACAAAGCTGATCATAGCTCGGAAAATTCGTGAAATCAAAACATTTTCTTAAATCGGATTGGTTTTGAATGTGTGGAATTTGTTAAGGAGAGATGACCTAACAAATTTCGTCTATCTGCACATTGTGTTTTTAGAAGTTTAACGAAGGCCATAACTGTTTAGAGTTTCCACAGAGGGCAAAGAAATGGGGAAAGCACATAATGCTTCCATTTAAGAGAACGAAGCTAAAGGGATAGATGTTCATTTGGGAGTTGAAGGATCAAACTCTAATGGCCATAAAGAAGAGATAGATAAAGAAGGGCATATGGTGAAAATCATTGAAAAATTGCAGAAAGATGCCCAAACTCACCGAACATATAGCAGAAAGCTCAGGAAAAATTAGGATAAACAAGGTGAATTCAACTTAAAGTTGTTGAAGAGTCTGGAAAGAATAGAAAAGAAATTGGAAAAAGAGAGTGACTCAAGCAAAACAGGGAGTCATAGGACCCCTGAAAGGAAAATAAAATCGAGGAGTGTTAGAAGACATCGTCGTCGCTCCCCAAATCATTCCAGTAAGGAAGCACACAGTAGTTCAAGCCCATCTCCTACCAGGAAGCATAGGAGGTCTGGAGTGGATGAACTGAAAGGGGAAATGAATAAGATTAAGCCTCCCATGTTTGATGGAGAACACCAGAAGGAGGAAGATGCTGAGACATGGCTGCTAGGCATGAGGAAGTACTTCCAACTACAGAATTATTCCTCTCACGCGGAAGGAATAATTGCGATGTATCAACTGAAAGGAAAAACATCCATGTGGTGGGATCAACTTGTGCAGGTGCAACACATTAGAGAGAAAGATATCACATGGAAGGAATTCAAGAGGTATTTCGAGAAGAAGTATTTGACTAAGAGATATTATGAAAGAAAGATGAAAGAGTTCTTTGAACTTAAGTTGGGCAGCATGACCATTGATGAATACGAACAAAGATTTCTGGAATTGCTAAAGTACGTCACATTCATCAAGGAAGAGACCGTAAAGATTCAAAGGTATTTAAGTGGATTGCCACCTTCTATTAGTGACAAGATTCAGTATGATGAACCTAAGACCATGGAATAAACGATAAGGAGGGTGAAATGATTATATGAGAAGCAGAGATAAAAGCCTACCTTTCAGAAGGCTTGGCACAACCAGAGGAAGTTTAAGAAAGAGCTGAGGCAAAAGGGAAACAAGCCTCCTTTTTTAAAAAACAGTCCTATGGGACAACCATATTTTAGAGAGCCCAGAAAGGATGAAGTGGGTGAATAAAGGCCAAGACAGACGCCCATTCAGTGTTGGGGCTGTCAGGGAAACCATAAGTACAGAGATTGTCCCCAGAAAAATGGCAAAGTGAGAGTTGTCCATAATGTACAGCAGGTGGAAACAATGGAGGACATGGGTAGTAGAATGCCAAGGATCTATGCAGCCCTACACAACAAGCAATATGGATATCAGTCGCACATGATTGAAGTGGAAGGTATGATTAACAACCATGTCTTTACTATTTTAATTGATTCTGGGGATAGCCATAGTTATATAGATCCTAGATTCGTGGAAAGTTTTCATTTGTCAAGAACCAAACATGAAAAGTCTTGGTTAGTGCAATTGGCTATAGGAACCAAGAGGAAAGTCACTGAGTTAGTTAAATCCTGTCCAGTGGACATGAATGGACTGAGCACAAAGACTGAATTGAACATTGTGCCTTTAGGCTCTTATGACTATTTAAATGGGATGGACTGGTTGGACCAACACCATGCCATCTTGGACTATCGTAGCAAGGCATTCACTTGTCTGGATGAGGAAGGAAATCAGAAAATAGTCCAAGGAATTCCTAGAGTTGTTGTTGTTAGAGAAATCTCAACAATGCAGCTGAAGAAGTGTTATAGGAAAGGCTGTCAATTATTTGCAGCCCATATGGAGGAAGCATCTGAGGATGAGGTCTCAAATATTGGAGACCATGCGATACTAAAGGAGTTTGAGGATGTATTTCAGGAGGTACCTGGACTAACTCCAAAGAGAGATATTGATTTCTCTGTAAACTTAACTCCCGGAGCAACTCCAATGTCGAAAGCTCCTTATAGAATGAGTATGCCAGAGATGAAAGAGTTGCAATTGCATCTTGAAGAGCTTTTGAAGAAGAGGTATATACACCCAAGTGTGTCACCTTGGGGTGCCCCGGTCCTGTTCGTGAAGAAGAAGGACATACCGTTGAGGTTGTGTATAGATTTCCGACAACTAAACAAAGTAATTGTAAAGAACAAGTATCCTCTGCCGAGGATTGATGATCTCTTTGATCAGTTGAAGGATGCGAAGATATTTTCAAAGATAGATCTCATATCGGGATATCACCAGGTAATAATAAAGGATGAAGACATCAGCAACACCGTCTTTAAAACAAGGTATGGTCATTACGAGTTCACAGTGGTGCCATTTGGGTTGTGAAATGCACCCATTGTTTTTATCTGATTGATGAATGGTGTATTCAGGGACTATCTAGACAAGTTTTTCATAGTCTTCTTGGATGACATTCTGGTGTATTCCAAGTCAGAGAAAGAGCATGAACAACACCTGAGGATGGTGTTGCAAGTGCTAAGAGAGCACCGGTTGTATGCCAAGTTGAGAAAATGCTCATTTTATCAGGAACAGATCCATTACTTGGGGCATATTATCTCGAAGGATGGGATAGTTGTAGATCTTGAGAAGATTGAGGCCATCAGAGAATGGTCAGCGCCAAAGAACGTGACGGAAGTCAGATCCTTTATGGGTCTAGCCGGTTATTACAAAAGTTTTATCGCAGGATTCTCGAGAATAGCTCACCCTATCACTTCTTTGCAAAGGAAGGAGAATAAGTTTCTGTGGACAGAGGATTGTGAGAGAAGCTTCCAACAATTGAAGCAACTGTTAGCCAGTGCTCCAATCCTGAGGATTGCAAACCCACATGAAGATTTTGTGGTATGCACCGATGCATGCAAAGAAGGACTGGGAGGAGTTCTCAGTCATAATGGATTCATAATTTGTTATGAATCCAAAAAGTTGAAAGAGCATGAAAGGAACTACGCAAATCATGATTTGGAGTTGGAAGCCATCGTTCACGCTCTGAGGAAATGGAGACATTACCTCATGGGAAGGAGGTTGGAATTGAGAACATACCGTAATAGTCTGAAGTATTTGTTTGATCAGCCCACCTTGAATGCTAGGTAGAGTAGGTGGCTGGAGTTTCTCTATGAATAAGATTTTGATATCAATCATATCAAAGGGAAAGAGAATAAAGTGGTTGATGCACTCAACAGAAGAGTACAGGAATTTCATGCTACAACCATCAACATGTATCAGACTAATATAAAGAGCAGAGTTTTGGAAGCTGCAAGCACCGACTTGCAGTACATGGAAGTGGTAGCAAAGCTACAGCAAGGTGAGGTGCCACAAAAAGTGGAAAATTACAAATTAGAAACTGATGGAACACTTCTGTACAAGAACAAAGTTTATATACCCAATGTCCAGAGTTTGAAACTCGCGATTATGAGAGAAATGCATAACGTGCCTTATGCTGGGCACCTTGGATATCACAAGACTGTGGCAGTAGTCAAGAGCCGTTACTTTTGGCCATGTATGAACAAAGAGATCATTGAATATATCGCCAGATATATGGAATGCCAAAAGTTTAAATCTAAGTGCAGGCACCCAACAATATTGTTGTAACCTTTACCCATTCCTGAGTGGAAGTGGGAAGTAGTGACTATGGATTTCATCACCGGATTTCCCAGAATAGGAAAGCAGCATGGCTCAATTATGGTGGTGGTGGAAAAGCTTATGAAAGCTGCCCATTTCATTCCGTTAAAGACCACTCACAAGGCAGCGGATGTTGCTGATATTTTTATGAAGGAAGTGGCATGATTGCACGGAGTTCCCAAGACAATTGTGTCTAACAGAGACCTAAAATTTACCTCAAGTTCTGGAAAGGGTTATTCAAGGGATTCAGAACGAATCTGAATTTTTGTACAACCTATCATCCTAAGTCGAATGGGCAGAAAGAGCGGGTGAATCGAGTGATAGAAGACATACTGAGGATGTATGTGATGGACAAACCATCAAAATGGGAAGACTACCTGCACTTGGTAGAATTCGCCTTCAACAATGGGTATCAAGCATCATTGAAGATGATCCCATTTGAAGCACTTTATGGTAGAAAGTGCAATACTCCAGTAAGTTGGGATAATCCAATTGACAGAGCAGTAGTTGGGACAGAGTTTCTCAAGGAAATGCAAGAACAAATGTTAAAAATTAAGCAGAATTTAAAAGCTTCCCAAGATAGGCAAAAAATTTATGCGGATAAAAACAGAACCCACAGAGAGTTCAAAGTGGGTGATCGCGTTTTTTCTGAAAGTAAAAGCCAATAGAAGTTCCCTGAAGTTGGGAAACTATTCCAAGTTGACAGCCAAATTTTGTGGGCCATTTGAAATCTTAGAAAGGATTGGGCCAGTTGCATATATGTTTGCATTACCTGCATCCATGACTATACATAATGTGTTTCATGTTTCTTTGCTTAAGAAATATATACCTAATCCTAATCATGTGATTGATTGGAATGTGATCCACGTGGAACAAGAAGGTGTCCTGCAAGTGCATCTTGTGCGCATATTGGACAGGAAAATAAAACATCTCCGGAATCGAGCCATAGGACTTGTAAAGGTCCAGTGGACCTGGTATGGTCCTGAAGATGCGACATGGGAGCATGAGGATGCTATGCAGGCTGAATACCTGCATATTTTTAAAGATTTTGGAAATCTTGTTGATATTGTGTGAAAGTTGCACTGAGGATAGTGCAAAAATAAGGGGAGGGGATTGTAATATCCCAAAGGACGAGCCCTGTTGTAATCTTGTTTATGAATTGTAAATCATGTTTTGTAGGCTAGTGAGCCGAGTATTGATAAATTGGTAAGGCTTATGAGTTTATTAGGCCGGAGAGCCTAAGTGTTAAGGCCAGGAGCCTGTTTTTGTATATGTAATTATGTAGAACATTAATAAAAATTTGAACATCGTTGCGTGCAGACCGACCACGAAGAAAGAGTGATGGGGGACTAAGCTTCCACAGAGTGGGTAAGGGAATGGGGGCTGAAAGGTGGAACGAAAGGCTAAGTGTTGGGCCTAGGGGCTAAGCTAGGGGATTACCTCTAAAAAGGGATAATAATTTATTATTGTTATTTCCAAAATGCTAAGGTGGACAATTTTGAGTGTTGTCCTAAGTTCTTGGAGAGGAACACATGCTGATGGAGCGCATGCAGCTTCATGGGCGACATGTTTCGGCCCATGCACAAGCAGTTAAAAGCTGCAGAAGTCATCCGTGGAGGGGGTTCGCTCCTCATTATGTCATCCTTTGTGTTTGATCTGGGATACCCTCATGTAGCTCTGAAAACCAGAAAACTGAGATGTCTTCCTGAAAAAATGAAACACCCGTCGTCTGCTCCTATTTTTTTTTGTATGCGTCTATCCTTGGCATACCTATACACCATTGATAGAACTGGTCAGGAGGGGAAAGTTGACCTGTGAGTTCGTGAACCCAATCTATCTTCCATTGCAGAGTCGAATCTGTACCTAAATTGTCTGTGGGTTGTTGATTTATGTTTTCCTGAGTGGGATTGTGTTGTGGTTATCCTCACCATGCGGGAATTGAGTCGAAAGATGCTGAAGAACTGAGTTGTCAGGCCCGTGGTTGAAGAGGTAGGTTGTTAGGTCTATGAGCGGCTCTTTCTAGGTGAGAGAGTCTGTTGGGAAGTGGTTCCTCCTAGAGAGAGAGTCCAGCACCAGCTACGGAGCTCTGAGAGTTCCTGATCCAGCCTGTTGTCGAGACTCAGAGAGGGAGGTGAAGCACCGATGGACTGTGTTTGTGAAGGTGTATACTCTCGGGTGGAGCAAGCATGTGGGGAATGAGAGTCCATGAGTAGTGGGCGTAAGAAGGCTCCTGGAGAGAATCCTTCCGGTTGCTCTGTGCAGTTTTTCCTGTAACCTCAACCTAGTCTAGGATTCCCTTGCCTTGGGTGGAGCTTAGTCCCATCTCAGGGGTGACCCACTGCTGAGTGTGATGAGCAGTGTGGTCTAAGGCTGGGAGGTTCATGGAAGGTATGCACGTGGTAGGTGGAGTTACGCTAGTTTAAAAAATAAGTGTTAATTTTGTACTTAATTTATATGTGATGCATGTCTGTGTCTTGAAATGTTATCATGTATTATGTTGCAAGTTTGAATTGTTGTTAATGTTGTTTAAGTCTGTAAAACAACAATAAATCCATGTTAAATGTCTTATTTTGATTTAATATGCATCTAATATATATAAGTATAAGTGTGGTATGCGTAGTAGCGTTGCCCGGCCAGTGGGTTGACGGTCGGGGACGTTACAGTGAAGGGTTCACGTCACTCGAACTCAATTGATCTTTCTTGGATTCCTTACATGACTCCTTTCCTGAGTCTTCCTAATCTTCCCATTTCCCCTTTGATCTTTTCTCTGAGGTAGAACCTCCATCATCTTCGAACAGTCTGAGCTTGCTTGCTAGAGATGTCATGAGGAGGTTCATATTGTGATTGTTGTAAGAAACTTGCGCTTCCAACCTCTTAAATCTCTCTTCTATTGGATCTCAAGGGTGATTATGAACAAACTCGTCCACCATGGCTAGGGTTTCTACAACTTCTCTTTAATTTGATTCCTGGATCCTGCAACTTCCCACAAATACCCAAAATAAAAACCTTCTTTGATACCAGTATGATCTATAAACTGTTGTGGATATTCCACTGGAACAGTTCATCACAAAAGATCTAATAAAATACTGAAAATCTTTACCCTTAAGGTTATTTTTCCTTTAGTTTTCCAAAATATTTAGTTACTGATTTTCTGCTTATGCGTGGAATAGATAAAATGTGGAAAATAGAGAACAGTAAAATACAATCACACTGTCCACAAATGGACACAAGAAATGACCTAGGAAACCCAACATGGGAGAAGACCCAACTATAAGGTGAGGTTGTTCTACTCTCTTTTCTCTAGTATAGAAATGATGCAAGTGCAAAGAAAGATGCACTCTTTATGGAGTTTTCTTTGACATGTAGCATGTATGGCTGCTACAAAATCTCTCCTCCTCTGTTATGCTCATAGAATATCTCTCTCAAATGTTTTTCTCAACTATGGAACAAGAGACAATGCAAAATAATGGAACCCCTTCTCCTCCTAGTGGCCAGATATTTAACATAGCCCAATAACCATCCAGGGTAGGTTTTTGACTTCATCAACCCTCAATTGTGGTAGGGTTTTGAACCTTATAGAATATTCTTGAAATTATTGATGTTGATAGCCCCATATGCATGAGTAATGGAGGGTGACGTGGCATCCACTCGTACCACGGTGGTCAACACGATAGGTCGATTTGTGGGAGGTATAAATTTTGCATACAAACTCTGGTTAACGGACGACTTGCACTGTTCGAAAGGTCTCCGAGTGTAGAAAGCCGTCAAGGGTGTGGGCTCAAGTTTTGGACACTAGAACCCAAAAAAATGTTTTTTAATTTTTCAAAATGGATCTAGAAGGTTTCAAACCCCAATTTTTCAAATTGGGACTTGCCACTAAAATGACCTTGCAAGTTGATTCCTCCAATTTTTTCCACTCTAAAGCATCAAAATAGATGAAAAATAATATAATGATCCAATCTGGATCAATCAAGGACACAACACCACAACAAAAAGATCATTTTTTATTGATTTTACATGATTACAATGTTATTTCCTTTATGAAAGAAAATAAGGAAATTATTTAAACATACTTTGAAAGTCTGGATGATTTGGAGCAAAAAATAAATAAATGGAAATGCATGTTAAGAATTGAGTGAAACCAAGATGAGACAAGAAATGGTGGAAAATGCTTTAATCCATTCTTATTCTCACTGTATTGATCTGATGACATGAATTTATAGTACATGGATTTAGCAGATCTAGATCTAGATCTCATTGACAACTCATCAATGGATTATGCCAACACCTCATGAATAGATGAAGTTTACAACTCATATCAATGTGGTCTCGGACTTTGAGATTATCTAGGGACTCAGAGTCTAACATTCCCCCCTCAATCACAAGTCTAAATAATTGTACGAGTAAAGAAACAATATCTAGTATCATCTTCAATCTAAAACTCTTGAAGTGGGCTTCGACAAAGATATGCTTGAAAAACCGCCATTATCTAAATAGTTCATCTATAAGTGAAGAAATGGCATGTCTGAACATTCCCATTATTTTGATTTGATGCCTCACACAAAGTTAAGGTTTCACTTGATTCACCCACAGAAAAAAATTACAAACTCCTACAAAGTTAGCCTTCTCCTCTTAATTTATAATTTCCCGAGCCTTTTAAAATTTTTAATTTCTCCAAACCTTTTACAATTATAAAAGGAAGGTTTTACTTTTTGTAAAAAGTAAAAATACCTTTTACAATTAAAATTGTCGTTCAGAAATCGACACTTCCTTATCAATCCAGAGTTCCTATAAACCTGACAATGTTCCGACCAAAAAATAACCTTATAAAACGCTGCACAATCAACTGTTATAGTATTTTCAAGCGTATACCAGCGTTGAAAGCCCTATTTTCTGTGGTGACATTGGTCTCGCTCTAGATACAACAATTTCCTTCTTCGGATCGTGATAACTCCTTACCAGTTGTGCATGGGCAGTTGGGCGTTCGCTCCTGATTATATTCCACTAAACCAGGCTGTTGCACAGGATCTCGATCAGATTTACTCTCTCTCCTTTCATCCCAAGAAAAAGATCTGTCGTGATAAACACTCTCTGGAAAATTCCATTATGTTGAAGTAGGTATAGATGGATAAAGCCTCTTCCGTGAGATAGACAATTTCTTGAACAGAGTGTGTGCCAATCGGATCTTTGGTGGCGATGGCGATTCACAATTGGCAGCAATTCTACAGACCAACGTTCAATCCAGGCACTAACCAACACGAGCTTAAATAATTTATAGCAAGCTCACCATACAAATTTTCTACTACATTGGGGGATTTCAAGATCTCCAGCTCATAGTGCATTCATGTTCAAATTAGCACCTTAACATCAATATCTTGCACCAGTGGCTTTTCATATCAAAACTCTCATGGATGACTACCACCGAGGGGTTAACTTAATACCAAAGGCGCTCTGATATTATCACCATTTCTTCACCATGGATCTGATACCATGTTAAGAATTGAGCACAACCAATACCATACAAGAAATAGTGGAAAAGGCTTTAAGCCATTTTGATTCTCATTGTATATATTGATCTAATTTGTTAAGAACGAAATATCAAAATAACATAAAAACGTAATAAGTAGTCAACCCCTTGAAAAAGAGAGAATTTCTTATAATAAGTCTTTTTGAGGGGAAAACCTCCTTATCCACCACATAAATTTACAAATACAAGATGATTCCAAATGAAAAGGTCTTCTTGGTATATATAGGATACTAGGAGGTACAATTACAACTAATGGACCCAAGCCGACATAAATACAATAACAATAGTAATGTAATATGCCCCAATTAAGGGGTAATGTGCCACTATTTATGGTTTATCATGCCCCTCCCCTTCAGACAAGTGTTGACCGCAACACTTGAGTAATTCTGGATGCTTATGTATACAAGACTCATCTTCCCAAGCCGAGTCTTCAGTAGATAGTTTCTTCCACGTAATGAGATACTTTGAAATGGATATATTCCACAGTTGGCGAATTCTTGTGTTAGTGTTAGACTCATGCTCCAATATAATTTTTCCTTCCTTGTCAAGTTCTGGTAATATAGTTTGAACTGGGATCTTGTCACCTATAACCTTCTTTAAGCATGAAACATGGAAAACTGGGTGTACTCGCGAAGATGCAGGCAAATCCAATTTGTATGCCATAGTACCAATCTTTTGCAACACCTTATAAGGACCATAGTACTTTGGTGATAATTTGTTATCCTTCTTAGCTTGCTTGAGGGACATATGTTTGTATGGTTGTAGTCTTAAAAATACCCAATCCCCTACTTCAAAACTTCTTTCATTGCGATGTTGATCTTCTTGTTGTTTCATGTGATTTTCTGCCATGGTCAGGTTGTCCTTTAAGAGTTGGAGAACTTGTTGTTGATGCTTGATGTGATCTTCCACTGCTTGAACCTTAGATTTTTCTTTTAGAGAAGAAGTGATGGATGGTGGGTAATATTCATAGAGCGCCATAAATGGTGTCATTTTTGTTGTAGTATAAAAGGAAGTGTTATACCACCATTCTGCCAAGGGTAACCACTTGAACCATTGTGTTTGTTTATCAGAGACAAAGCAACACATGTATCCTTCTAAACATTTATTCACTATCTTGGTCTGTCCATCAGATTGAGGATGATAAGATGAACTATGATCCAATTGAGTACCCAAACAAGAAAATAATTTTGTCCAAAAATGTCCAGTGAAGATGGGATCTCTGTCACTTACAATAATCTTTGGGATTTCATGTAGCTTTTGAACTGTCTCCATGAATGTGGTTACAATTGTATTGGCTTTGAAAGGGTGAGAGAGTGCACAAAAGTGTGTGTACTTGGTTAGTCTATCAACAATCACCATGATGACACTCTTTCCTTCAGACTTCGGTAACCTTGTGATGAAATCCATTGAAACCTCCTCCCATCGTTGACTTGGGATGACTAATGGTTGTAAAAGACCCGGGGTCTTAATTGTTTCCACCTTATTATGTTGGCAAACCAAAAATTCTTCCACAAACCTTTGAACACCAGTTTTAAGGCCATCCCAAAAAATTCCTTCTTGACCCAGTGGTAGGTTTTCAAAAATCCCGAGTGCCCTCCTACTGTAGAGGTGTGCAATTCCAAGAGTACCTTTTTTTTGAGTTGGGATTTCTTACATAAATATAAGCGATTTTTGTACCATAGTGAATCATTTTTCCATGTAAATGTATCTGATGCACTGGAATCCTGCTGCAACTTTTGAATGGGAGTCCACACTTTTTCTTCATTCTTCCATTCATCCCTTGCTTCTATTATCCAATCAGATTGGATGATCAAGATAGCACAGAGAAAGGCGTCAACATTTTCATCCTTTCTTGAGAGTGCATCTGCCACAAAATATTCTTCCCTTTTTTGTAGATGATTTCAAAATCATAACCCAACATCTTGGTCACCCATTTTTGTTGTTCTTCTGAAGATAGTCTTTGTTCCAAGAAGTATTTAAGATTATCATGATATGTTTTGACCTTGAATTGCCTACCTATTAGGTAAGGGCGCCATTGCTTCAATGCATGTAGTATTTCCATCATTTCCTTTTCATAAATGAGTTTCTGTAAGTCCTTTCCCTTGAGTGGCCGACTTTCAAAAGCAAGGGGCCTTCCTTCTTGCATTAGAACAACACCAATGCCATTTCCTGAGGCATCACATTCCACAATAAAGGTTTTTGTGAAGTCTTGTGTGGTCAAGATAGGAGCTTTGCACGTCACCTCTTTAAGTTGTTCAAAAGATTTAGTTTCCTATGGAGTCCATGAAAATGCATCATTCTTAGTTAATGTTGTTAAAGGTGTTGTTATTCTTCCATAGTTTCAAACAAACTTGCGGTAGCAACCTGTCAAACCGAAAAATCCTCTAAGATTATTCAATGTTTTGGGAATCGGCCAGTCCATCATGGCCTTAATCTTGTTAGGGTCTACCTTGACACCTTCATGAGATACAATATGACCCAAATATTATACCTCCTTTAACCCAAAGAAACATATGGATGGTTTGGCATATAGTTGTTGCTCCTTTAGTAGCTGTAGCACCCTGTCAACATGTCGAACATGATCCTCCCAAGACTTGCTATAGATTAGTATATCATCAAAAAATACTAACAAAAATTTTCGACGGAAGGGCTTGAAAATGGAATTCATCAACCCTTGGAGTGTGGAAGGTGCATTCGTAAGGCCAAAAGGCATGACCAAAAATTCATAATGGCCTTCATGAGTTCATAATGTTTTTTTGGGGATATTTTCTTTCTTCATTCTAATCTGATGATACCCTGAATGAAGATCCAACTTTGTGAAGTAGATTGCTCCATGTAGTTCATCTAACAATTCATCAATGACGAGAATGAGAAACTTATCTTTAATAGTGATCTTGTTGAGCTCTCTATAATCTGGACACATATACCATGAGCCATCTTTCTTGAGTATCATTACCATCGGTGCAAAGTAATAACTTTGGCTAGGTCTAATAATGTCAGCCTCTAATATTTCTTCAACCATGTGCTCAATTTCACTCTTCTGGGCATACGGGTATCTGTAAGGCCTGATGTTAGGATGAACACTCCTAGGAGTTAGGTGAATAACATGATCATGATTGCGAGTGGGTGGAAGACCTCTAGGAATATCTTCAAATAATTTGGATTGCTTATCAATGATCCCTTGGATATCTAGGGAAATAGATGGTTTAAATGTTTGAACATATAGTGAGCATAGTTGTACAATTACACCCTGATGCCCCTTTTTCAATAATTTTGTCATGCCATTAGAACTTATCACCTTACTGGGTTTCCCTGTGATACCCCTTAACTCAATTTCCTTTCCTTCCAATGAAAATTTCATGAAAATTTATTGAAAATTAGAAGCCAGTGTTGCCAATGATTGTAACCATTGGACTCCTAGTATGACATCAACGCCACCCATGGGTATAGAAATCATTGGACTATTCATTACATATCCCCCCATAGTAAGATTGATCTTATAGAATTTTCCTGAGAAATTGATAGTTCCTCCATCTGCAATCATTACTTGAAACTCTGGCGCTAGATATATAAAGCAATTGAGAGCTTTGGCTAATTTATAGTGAATGAAATTATGAGTACTACCATAATCAATTAGGACTATTACCTTTTTCTTTTTAATATAACCTTCGATCTTGAGGGTTTGAGGAGTGCTAATTCCATCCAATGTATTATATGATATGGTGGGAGTAAAATCTTAAGAAGAAATCTCTTCTACATTTTCATCTTGAGATGGTTCTTGTTCTTGTTCTTGTTCTTGTTTTTCTTCCTCTTCACAATCTATGTAGAATAATTTCTTCTCGCCACACTTATGTCCCTTACTGTACTTGTTGTCACAATTAAAGCATAAACCTTCTATTTTTCTTTCCTCCAATTGTTGAGGTGTCAACCTTGTAGGTTTAGGTGTTTTAGAAGAAGGAACATTATTCTCTCGATAGATGTTAGGAGTAGTCCTTCTAGTAGCCATAGCCATATTTTTACTTTCAACATTTCTCACCACCCTGAATGCATTTTCCAATGATTTGGGTTCCCAAAGGTGAACCTCATGTTGAATGTTATCCTTTAAAGTTCCTATGAATACATAATGAAAAATAATATAATGATCCAATCTGGATCAATCAAGGACACAACACCACAACAAAAAGATCATTTTTTATTGATTTTTTATGATTACAATGTTATTTCCTTTAGGAAAGAAAACAAGGAAATTCTTTAAACATACTTTGAAAGTCTAGATGATTTGGAGCAAAAAAAATAAAATGGAAATGTGTGTTAAGAATTGAGCGAAACCAAGATGAGACAAGAAATGGTGGAAAATGCTTTAATTCATTGTTATTCTCATTGTATTGATCTGATGACATGAATTTATAGTACATGGATTTACCAGATCTAGATCTAGATCTCATTGACAACTCATCAATGGATCATGACAACACCTCATGAATAGATGAGGTTTACAACTCATATCAATGTGGTCTCAGACTTTGTGATTATCTAGGGACTCAGAGTCTAACATTGCCCCCCTCAATCACAAGTCTGAATAATTGTACTTGTAAGGAAACAATATCTAGTATCATCTTCAATCTAAAACTCTTGAACTGGGCTTCGACAAAGATATGCCTGAAAAACCACCAATATCTAAATAGTTCATCTATAAGTGAACAAATGTCATGTCTGAACATTCCCATTATTTTGATTTGATGCCTCATACAAAGTTAAGGTTTCACTTGATTCACCCAAAAAAAATTACAAGCTCCTTCTACAAAGTTAGGCTTATCCTCTTCATTTCTAATTTCCCGGGCCTTTTAAAATTTTTAATTTCTCCAAACCTTTTACAATTATAAAATGAAGGTTTTACTTTTTGCAAAAAGTAAAAATACCTTTTACAATTAAAATTGTCGTTGAGAAATCCACACTTCCTTATCAATCCAGAGTTCCTATTGAAACCTGACAATGTTCCGACCAAAAAATAACCTTATAAAACGTTGCACAAACAATTGTTATAGTATTTTCAAGAGCATACCAACATTGAAAACCCTATTTTCTGTGGTGACATTGGTCTCACTGTAGATACAACAATTTCCTTCTTCGGATCGTGATAACTCCTTACCAGTTGTGCATGGGCAGTTGGGCGTTCGCTCCTGATTATATTCCACTAAACCAGGCTATTGCACAGGATCTCGATCAGATTTACTCTCTCTCCTTTCATCCCAAGAAAAAGATATGTCATGATAAACACTCTCTGGAAAATTCCATTATGTTGAAGTAGGTATAGATGGATAAAGCCTCTTCCGTGAGATAGACAATTTCTTGAAGAAAGTGTGTGCCAATCGGATCTTTGGTGGCTATTGCGATTCACAATTGGCAACAATTCTACAGATCAACCTTCAATTCAGGCACTAACCAACACGATCTTAAATAATTGATAGCAAACTCACCATACAAATTTTCTACTACATTGGGGTATTTCAAGATCTCTAGCTCAGA
>ML806394.1:0-46963 GCA_009831015.1 Picea engelmannii | reverse complement strand
CTCTCCTTTCTATCTTCCCACATCTCTTTCACCACATCTCTCATGGTTAGAAACTCCTTCAACATCTCTTTGTCAAAGAACTTAGATAATGAAGATGTATGGGAACTATCAATGTTTGAAGCTTCCTCCATCATTGCAAGATATCAAACTTCAACACAAAACTTGCACAAATACCAACAGCTAAATCTCAAGCTATCAATGGAAAATACATGAGCAAAACAAACTATGCTCTGATACCACCTGATCTTAAAATAGTGGGCTGACTTGTTATGCTATGCAAGCACCCTCTACTTCATTAAAATAAAACTTTACAGGACCTTGCTCCATGTGTTAAAATATGTAAGATAAATTATGTGCCAAGTTTATGCATCTTCTTTTAAATGTTTATGTGTGAGGAAATGTTCTTTTAAATGGTTAAATATGTGCTTTAAATAAATACACAACAACATAACTTGCAGCAATTAAACCATCAAACTCACAACAATAACAAGATGATAAAGGAGTTCACCCCTTTCTGGGCTACATCTCCTTGAGCCTCCATCAATGGACTTGGCTCTTTGGGATTAATTTGTCAAATATTCTTTTACAAGCTGCTGCTCAACTCCAATGGAAATTCTGGCTGTACCATTGGGTTCAAAATACATAAAAACCCCAAAAATGACTAATAGAACTCTGAAAATGGATCATGGCTCTTCCGGGTATGACCTCTTCTACATGTGGCCTTAAGCTTCCTTGAGATTCTCTATGGAAAAAAAACCTATAAAAGTCCTCAAATGGATCTGAAACCTATCCCAAAGTGTTCGCATAACAATTAGCCAAAAATGATTATTCAATCACAGAAAACAAACATGGGCTCATCTGAGCATGACCTCAAATAATAAGGGCTTCAAGCTCCCTGGAGCTCTCTGAAACTTCAATGGTTAAAAACCTACAAAATAATTCTTCAAATGGATTTGAAAATAGTGCCAATGGATTCAGAACGTCCAAAAACCCCTAGCTGGGCTTTTTCGGCACCTCATTTGGCCAAAAAATGAAGAAGATAGGCCTCCTGCCATTTTCCTCCTTCAAGCTTGTTGTCTCTGGTTCGCCAAAACGCACCTTTGTGTGCCCAACCTAGCTCATTCGCTCCAAATCGTGCTAAAACCTAGCACGGGTGTGTAATCGAAAAATGAGCTAAACTGTCAAACGGTTAGGGTGCGCCCAACCCCTAACCGCCAAATCCATGGGCATATGGGTAAGCACCCGAAACCATGGGCTAACCGTTGTTAAAAAAAACCAATTTTTCGCACACGCAAATATTACGGTCATATGGTATAAAGTGCGCGACCGGGGGCTGGACTCCAATGAAATATGCACGCGCCTCTGTGTATGGTCACATATCAAAACACATAAATTCGGGGGTTGGGGCTAAGCCCCAGCCCGACCCCCGCGCCAAACCACACATTAATCAAACTCAAATATAGTTTAAACCATATATATTACAAAGCACATTGTATGGTACGTTGGCAGGGCGGACTTTGTTAAAGCTTTACATGCGTGTGGGGAGGTCCGGGGTTCAATCCCCATGGACTCCATAATATTTTGAACCAACAACCAATTACAACGGTGCCACGTGGCAGCCCATGACTGGGCCACGTGGCACCACACCATTTGCCCATTAAATGTCACGTGTCACAAATTGATTCGACCACATCTGCCAATGAGTGAATGCCATGTCACCATATGCCACCTCAGTGTATGTATGTGCCACATCATCGTACGGCCTCTGCCACGTCAACATCCGTACGGACTGTACGGGCTGCACAGTCAGCACAATTTTTTCTTGTCTGTTTGACGATTTGAAAAGATCGCGATATCTCTTTCATCCGATGTCCGTTTGAACCCAAATGAGTTGTGTTGGGTTCGTGACGATGAGGGATACGCACCCGTTCATTTTGAAGCAATTCCGGGAACTTTGATTTTTGAGCTAAATTTTGACCCCTGGTCCAGATTTTGATCATAAAACAATTGAGAGCTTTGGCTAATTTCTAGTGAATGAAATTATGAGTACTACCATAATCAATTAGGACTATTACCTTTTTATTTTTTATATAACCTTCGATATTGAGGGTTTGAGGAGTGTTAATTCCATCCAATGCATTACATGATATGGTGGGATTTAACTCTCCAGAATAAATCTCTTCTACATTTTCATCTTGAGATGGTTCTTGTTCTTCTTGTTCTTCTTCTTCCTCTTCACAATCAATGTAGAATAATTTTTCCTCGCCACACTTATGTCCCTTACTATACTTGTTGTCACAATTAAAGCATAAACCTTTTTCTTTTCTTTCCTCCAATTTTTTAGGCGTCAACCTTGTAGGTTTAGGTGTTTTAGAAGAAGGAACATTATTTTGTTGATAGATGTTAGGAGTGGTCATTCTAGTAGCCATGGCCATATTTTTATTTTCAACGTTTCTTGCCACCCTGAATGCATTCTCCAATGATTTGGGTTCCCAAAGGCGAACCTCATGTTGAATGTTATCATTTAAAGTTCCTATGAATACATAAAGGAGGTGCTCATCTAGAATATCTATTACCTTTATATTCAATCTTTGGAAGTTCTCAATGTGCTCCGCAACTGAACCCTTTTGCTTGAGATTTATCAATTGGCTGAAGAAGGTATTCCTCCTTGTATCCTCATAGTGTGCTATCATTTCTTGCATGAAATTTGTTCAAGTGACAAGTGTTTTGCGAGAACAAAGCCATCAATACCACAAAAATTGATTGGGTTCTAAATATAAAGACACAATTCATACCTTTTGTGTGTGTGGCACATCATGTAGATCAAAGAACTTTTCCATTTTGAGTATCCATGTGATTGGATCCTTGTCATCAAACTTCCTCATATCAATCTTAGGAAAGTGGTTGGTCTTCAACCCAAAGTTGGAGTTTCTCCAGTCTTGATTCATCTTCCTTGTGTCGTCATCATGAATTTCATGGGATACATTTTCACTTTCAGGTGGCCTCTCTAATAGCAAATTTTTCAATCCTTCCATGATCTCCCTTTTTAAACCATCCATATTAGTATCCATTATTGCTTCCAACTTAGCTTCAGTTGAATCAATCATCCCTTGTAGTTCATTTTTTGTTACTGCCTTCTTTTGTAAATCATTTATGTCCCTGTTCATTTCTTCACCTTCATCAAGAGTCCAAGTAGGATTCTCTGAAGGATTATTTAGTGTATAAGTTCCCTTTTTTAGTGGCATGTTGGCCAAGTATCACTTTTAAACCTTGATTTTGAGGTGGTTCTTATAGAAAATATTTCTTCTTCTGTATCTCCAAAATTTCTGCCCTTCTGGGTTTGAATTTTTGTTTTGTATTTCTTTGATACGTCTTTTCTACAATGCCATAAAGTATGATAAAAATTGGATGTGCCAAGTGGAATTTATGGTAACTTCCCCACACATTGATTATTTTTGTCCCTTCCAAGAGAGTGTACTTGTAAAGCATGCCAAGAGCACAATATATGATATTTGATTTTGAAACTTGCACCAGATATACTACAAACTATCCACTATCCAATGAAACTGATCTCACTTAATTTGGATACTCAGTGAATAAGATATCAATGTTTTTCCAGGAACACTTGTTTGAGACTAGTTAATAGGACTATTCATCTACCCTATCTTAAATAGGGTGTATCTACAAAATTAGGATGACCTAGAAGCTGAAATTTTTATCAAAGCTACCTTGATAATTTCTATGAATATCCTCTGAGTTTCAAGGTATGAAACATCGCAAAAAATATTTTATAGCGAAAATTCTGTGATGACTAAATTCAGGATGATTCCATAACCCGATCTTACACAGGATATATCTCTAAAAGTATAAAGCCTTGGTAGCTGAAATTTTAACCCCAATTACCTTGATCCATCTGGAAAATATTCTCCAAGGATTTCCTTTTGAAATGTCGTAGAAAAAAATTATAGTGAAAATTATAAGGTTTCTTGGATGTAGCAATGAAACCCCAAGACCTTTTTCTCTAATCCCAAATGTTAAGAACCAAATATAAAAATAGCATAAAAACCTCGGAATAGGTACTCAACGCCTTGAAAAAGAGAGAATTTCAGATAATAAGTCTCTTCGAGGGGGAAACCTCCTTATACACCACATAAATTTACAAATACAAGATTATTCCAAATGAAAAGGTCTCCTTGGTATATATAAGATACTAGGATGTACAATTACAACTAATGGACGCAAGCCAACATAAATAAAATAAAAATATTAATGTAATATGCCCCAATTAAGGGGTAATGTGCCATTATTTAGGGCTTAACATAATGATATGAATTTATAGTACATGGATTGACTATAGATCTAGATCTAGATCTCATTGACATCTCATCAATAGATAATGACAACAGCTCATGAATAGATGAGGTTTACAACTCATATCAACGTGGTCTCAGATTTTGTGATTGTCTAGGGACTCAAAGTCTAACAATACTTATCCATAGACCCCTTCTTGCTTGCAAGAATTTGAATCCCAAGCATTGATGGACCAATATCACCTTCTGTATTATAAACCAATATCACCCTATATTTTGCTCACTATGGCCCCATTTTGTTAGTAGCTATTTTCTTTTTAATAAAAATAGAAAACGATTAACTTCATCAATATTTCACAAGGTGAATTTCAATACTCAACACTCCCCAACAATAAGCTAACCCTTTACAAACTTTTCACCGTCTTCTTGTTAAGACCATAACAAAATTTTTAATGATGATGATGATTGTTAACGTCCACTGAGACCAAAATTGTTCTATCAGACCTTAAGAAAAGTAAGAGATTACTCGGATTTCTTTAAAATGTTATTTCGATGCTTGAAAAGAATTAAGAGAAGCGTTCCAATAAAGGATTCAAAGTGTCTCAAATTTCTATTTATTGTTATCATTTTGGTCTCTATCCCTAATAATAGCTTTTTGGTTCCTGAATATTGCCCATTTTCCTTCATTTTTGGCTTCCTTTACTTTTTGAACCTCCTTCCTTAATTTAGCTTGATCTTTTGGAATGAGGTCTTTATTTTTAAATATTCAAGACCCTTTTAAGCTCGGATTTTTACTAAGTATGTCATATTTATGGGCATTAGAGCTTACCATAACCCGAATCGACCTATCATTATGTTTAGTCATTTTTCCCAGCCTTTTTGCATCTATAAGGCCAGTTGTACCAATTTGTGATTTATTTTTTAATTCCTCCTTGACTATTGCTAATGTGTCATCATCTTTATGTTCTTTTATACCAAACATTATGAGGTTCAAATCTATTTTTTTACGCTCATGATCTATCTCTATGAGCTTATTCATTTCCTCTTTGATAGGTTTGATATCCAATTTGTGTTCCACACTATTTAGGGACAAATTTTTAATTGTCTTTTCTACCATCTCTTTAATATTGTCCCTAAGATTACTATTTTCTTCGACCTCTTCTTCATTCCTTGATTGTTTTTGTTCTTTTTTTTTCCATTTGTTGTAATCTAGACTCCATTTTTTGCAACCAAGTCTCAAACCCTAATAGTTTATTTTCTATATGTCTCTAAATATTATCTTCTAAGGATCTAAATTTATTATCAAGCATTGCTACTAACTCACTTTGAATTTTGGATTCTCTCTCTTCTCTACATTTTTTTTTTATCAATTCCATATATTCATGGAGACTATCTAAGGTTACTTTGTTATATCTTCCTATGTTAGATTTAGGTATCAATGGTGTATTACTCATATTGAAAAGAAAAATAATTAAATAAGAATTTGTTACCATTTACATCTTGAATTTGGCACCATGGCTAGAGGAGAACGCTTCAAAAAATTGCTTGAGGAGATCACGATGATCATTGAATTCGTTATTCAATTGGAGAAGTGAATTTAAGGCCGATCTGAGCATTCTGAGTGGCGATATGAGGTGGCAATGAATCATTTATATTCATAGCTGGTAATATGTTCTAAGGGGTGTGTGTGGGAATAGATTTGACTGTTGGGCGTTCTAGTGTATTCTGGTAGATGCGTGTTGATCACTTGGTCGAATAAAATAGTGATAGTTTTTCATTGTGTGCTTGCAAGAGAGTGTAGATCCATGGAGGGCACATGAAAGAATAGATTGAGGGTTTCTAAGGCTCTTGGTAGGAAAAAAAATTGTGCACCAATAAATAGGGAAGGATTTGACAACGATGACAAAGCTTAACCCAAATTCACATATTCTTAGAAAAATTATAATGGAAAATCTGTAGATTCGTTGGATTGGTCGCGTGAGTGAAAACATACGAAATGATTTTCACATTTCTAATTGGGATTGGGATTCAAATGGTCAACATGGAACATATTATACGCTATTTTTAAGATCTTAGACTATATATGACAGTGATCCTAATCTAGAGATATAGATATCATTCCAATAGATCTCACCCTTCATACCACACAATTATCGAGAAAGTACTTTTGTATACACTCTTATAAACAATTGAAGAAATATAACACACAAGAGATAAGAACTTTGGCGAAAAATGCCTCAAGCCATACTCTCTACTCTCATTGTATTCATTTGAATGATACAAATATATAATACAATAACGAGACCACCTCAATTACTCTCACATTGACACATCGTCAGGAGATAAGGTAGGAGGAGGAAAAATAGGAATCTAGAAACACATTTAGGATAGAAACTATATCCTAGGATGTGATATATACAAAGGTGATATACTAGGACTTCGTGATTTTAATGAGTAAGAGGTTAACACGTATTTTGATGATAACTTTTCCATTTTGTGTCCAATTTAAGTAATTAAAAATCCAAAATTAAAGTAGATTCATAGGCCAATGAATAGTCTAGGAGGCAAATTGTTGGCAATGTATACTTTAACACAGACAGTTACTAATTTGGGAATAAATTTCCATATACTATTGGAGTGAAGTGATTCAAGTTGTCTTGAAAATTATATTCCAAGGGCCTTATACCCTAGAAACAAGTTTTTCAAAAAATTTCATTCCGTCCCTCAAAATACAACTATCCTAACTCTATTTTTAGTAAGTTTATCAATTCAACTTGCTACATGAATCTGATAAAAAACCTAATCCTCCTAAAGTGTGATTTGGGTATGTGATATTTCGTTGTGGTTGTATATTTCCTAGTGTGATGCTTCCCTATACCAAAAATCTCAAATACTTGATTATTATATTTTGTGACATGACGTGCATAAGATATGTAGCAAATTTAAACAACATCTATAGGTGATCAGTATAAACTTGCTACGGTTCCAAATAAAATACTATATCTCTTAAAGTATCATATGGGATTTTTATGGGTGAGCTTATCCCAACATAGTCTTTCGCTATCCCAAATTGCATTGACCCATATCATAAATTATGGGATATGAATAATTCCTTCTAAGTCATTTTTTATGTGCATGCCCATAAGTCAAGAATTTTCATTTGCAAAGACATCAGAAGTATTCCAAATTTCATGATTCAACAATACATAACATACCTTCTTAATTGATTGAAATGACTTCCCTTTGGCTTCTCCTCCAGTGGGATCATCATTCACCAGTGCTTCTTCCTCTTATCAATTTCCTACAAGGAGGTTAGTATTATGTGTGGCTCTTACTACATCATGAAAATCTTATAACTTAACTCATGCATCTATATGAATGCATGACACTACATATGAGACCCCACAGAGAGAGTACTCGACATCTCCTCTTTGTTCAACCTCGTACCATGTGTTGTCTAAAAACTAGTGCAAACAATACTATTTTTCCTTTGACATCTCCTCAGCAATGGCCCCAAAATGAGAGTTTATTTATTTACCTCAAATTTATTTTACAGCAAGAGTAACCAAATGGATTGTGAATTAAATTGTCAACTCAATATCCAAATGCTTGTGAGATGTTGTGCATTGTATGTGCAAGATTTAGGTTTCTCATATTCTACTTGTTTTCTTATCATGCTCCTAATGAATTGGAAATTCACACTTGCATAATCAAACATTATTGAATTGAAACACACTTGCATAAATCAAATTCTTGTAAAGACTAATCTATTGAAGGCAATAAAAGGAATTGAAATAAACATGAATTGGAAATTCACACTTGCATAATCAAACATTATTGAATTGAAACACACTTGCATAAATCAAATTCTTGTAAAGACTAATCTATTGAAGGCAATAAAAGGAATTGAAATAAACATGGGTAAAAATGGAATTGGAAAGAACACGCAAAAAAAATAATTCAAAAACAATCTAAAGTACTCAACATGTTGTTCCAATGGAGTGAGCTCTACTTCTCAAGACCAACGCGTTGAGTTTGAACTAAAATAGTGTAAATCAAATCAAATCAAACACTTTACAGAAAACCATAGAACTGTAATTTATATTAGAACAATATGTCCATGAATTTGTACACTATTCCATGATAGTTCAAACTATTTTCTCTAAGCATCCTTGTCTTGGTAGATACAAGTGGTTCCTCTTTATATATATTATTCTTAAAAAATTATTAAACATGAATCACTAAAAACAAGCTTGAACCTCAAGATGTTAAAATAGATAACTAAAATGAATAATTAAGTGTTGGTATTCAACGACGAATATAGGTATATTTGTTCTGGTCATGGAATCTTTAGAAAATGTTGTTGCAGTCATTATCCAATTGGCCATGGAAATATTAGTATGTATTTGGAACACACAAGTATAATAAAAACATATTTTCACACATTGTGGGTCTCTAGAAATCCACCCTGCAATAATTAAAACCATAAGTTACATATTTTAATATCTTCCCCAAGTGGTTGTAGCACCAAATTCATGGCATCTTTGTTAATTCCTTGATTGGTTTCTTTGAATGTCTTATAACTATTTCTTTGAATGACAACATAGCATATTTGACTTGATTGAATCCACTATGCTTTAATAGCATCATCGTTGGTGTTTGGAAACTCATGCTTAACTATTGGAGACTTGAGCTAACTATTGGAGACTCTATTGGATGTTGATATGGAGGTTGCATGATATTTCATTGCATATTTAATCAATTAAATATAGCAATGAAGGTATGGCTTCCCAACTCGTGGAATATCAATTCACATGGCTTTGGAACATGTGGATCTACAACCTGTGGATTTGTAGTACACGAAATGATATCAAGTGAATCTGTAGCAAGTGGATATTTAAACTGTGGATTTCAATAAACGTTTTTGCAGCAAGCGGTTCTGAAGTAAATGCTTCTGTAGAAAACATACAATTTTGCAGCAAACATGCAATTTTGTAGAAAATGGTTTCGCAACAAATATACAGTTTTGTAGTAAATATTTATGTAGCAAATGGATCTGTAGCAAGCCGTAAACTAATCCTTTATTCAAATATAAATACGAATACACACTTTTCCTAATGTTTAATTAGAAAATCAAATGAAATACTATAGAATGAAATGGAAAAACACCTTTAGCCTAAATCTAGTGTTTTAGCATTAAAACTTATTAATAGAACGTTATGGGTAAGAAAAAAGGGTTTATAAATAAAGGAAAGAGGGTGGAAAAGATGGTAAAATTGTGAATCGTCATCTCCCCCCAATTGAAGATGTTGCATGTTCTCATTCAAACATATACCCTTGTATCTATCCTTCATAGTTGGATGAGCCAAGATGTAAGGAACCATTCTAAATAATGTTTCCATTTTTTTCAATGCATAATAAGCAAGGTCATTGCCAATAATTTTCATTTACCTTGACTTCCAACAAAAAATTTTGTGGATAAAATATATCAATATTTTTCCCAACAACATCTTAAAATCACTTCAAATAATGGTTGACCCATTTTTCAAAGTCTGCATTTCACATCAATGATTCATCTTGAGACACATATCACCATTGTGTCATCCAAGCATGAATACAAAACTCATTATAGAAAAATCAATTGATCTATCTAATGATATATCATCCATGGACCTCTTGAGAAATTTTGGAGGTCGTGTTTATGTTCAAGAATAGTCTATGGCAGCTACAAACTCAAAAAAATATTTGCAATAGATCTATAGCAACCTAATGGATACATAGTGAATGTTACTGGCAATCAATAGCAAACATTATTGGTGATCTGCAACAACTTCTACATGTCTGATAAATAGCCAATTTATTTTAAAGTATGATCTCGGTACTTGAAATGTTTTGTGGGTGTGTCTATTCCAATTTAATGTTTCCTTCTACCAAAAATATTGAATACCCAATTCATGGATCTTGTGATATGAACAAATAATTAGCTAGGCATTTGTAACCTATGTTGTTGGGGTTGACAATGAAAATGATGGTAATAGAATGTTTTGTGAATACTCAATTGTATAGCATCATCATGGAGTACTTTGTAACTCACAACAACTTAAATATTTGAACCAATATATGCATCAATGAACAATTGAAATGAATCAAATCCCATACCTCCAAATATTGATTTATAATTCTGTTGATTAAATGGGTTGGTTATCATTGATGTCAACCCTTGAAGAAAGTTCGGTAGCGAATTACGGTGGCACAATGGTTTGGGTAATGGACCCAAGTTTGTTTGATGGGTAATGGTATGAGTTTTGAGATATTTGCAGGTAAGACTATTCCAGATGGATAGTACATGTCATGCCATTTCTAGTGGTATGTGGAACGTCACATAACTCCTCTCGGTTAGAGAGTTATGGCTATGTGAAGTTGGAGAACCCTCATGAGTCAAGCCCCTAAAAGTCAAAGTGTTTGCAAAAGAAATTATTTAAATAATAAAGTTAATGGAGAACTCCCTAAAATAAGGAAAGTGGAATGCTACATGAAAGTATAAATAAGAGACAAGGCTCTCTCATTTAATCACACTTGAACACATTGAATATCTTTTGTTGTGTGAGGCTTATTGCAAGTACTCATTTATACATCTGAAGTTGTGAAATTCTGAGGTAGTACGAAGGGTTGACGACAAAATTCTCGGAATTACACTGAATACTAAAAAACCCTATTTTTTTAGGCATATGTGGGCTAACAATGTATTAGGGTGTGTACATATTGAGGCATACGTGGGATGGCAGTGTATTAGGGTGCATACATGTTGGTAAATCCATGGAAAATTGAGAAGATGAATATGCATAGGTTCTAGATTCTGAGATCAAGCTCCCAGGAAGGTCTACAGTGCTCAGATACATCAAATCTATCCATTGGTTCAAAATGTATGTCTTATTTATATGAATAGTTGGATTTTGATGTATGCATGAGAAATGGTTATGGAGATTTGAGGATTCTCCCTAGAAATACTAGTGGTTGCATGGGATCTTCTGTATAAGTCAGATCTACAAAAATACAGTGTTGTTATATTTATCATTGATACTTCTTGTTAAAGGCACATCTTGTATTTCTTGGAATAGAGAAAAGGGTTTTTGTGGTATATGGTTGAGAGCTTGTATTGGTTGATGTATTGAGAGGTTGAATATCAGAAAGGATTTGAATTCTAGATCATGTGAGGGTTATTATACTTATTAATGATTACACACACTTTGGGCACATGACTAGAGAGAGATATGTATGAGGATGCATGCACAGGGTACATATAGAGTCTAGATATAGTGACAGGTTACAGATCTATGTGAAAGAAGTTACACAGGGTCAAAAGTTTTCAGAAGAAAGAAAACCCTTTTTTTTAGAAGGCATATGTAGGTTGCATAACAGTTTGGTCGTGTACATACGCGGACTGCATAATAGATAGGGCATGTACATATGCATGTTGCAGCACTACAGGTCACGTACATGTTGTATTTTGTTGATACATGTTCAGTTTAGGTACAGATTGATTATAGGGAGGTTGTACAGGTTGGTTGCAGTTCAGTGGTACAAATTGATACATTTGTACAGTGGTATATCTCACAGTGATAGTGTGACAGTGGTTCCATCATTCTACTTCTACTTCAGGGTGGTTGGACAGGGAAAGGACAGGTGGTTGTAGCCACCCTCCGGTTGTAGCYGAAGAACATAGGGGGTTGTAGCCTCCTTATGGTTGTAGCCAGATAATTGGGGATTTGGAGCTTCCCTCAGGTAGTAGCCTAAAAAACTAGGGGGTTGGAGCCTCCTTCCAATTGCAACTGGAAAAAAAAAAGGAAGTTGGTGCTTCCATTGAATGTAATTATTCAAGACATATAAGAAAAATCATTCTGTGGTTTTCTCCCGGTTTGGGTTTCCACGTAAAAACACGGGTATACTGTGTATGTGTGTGCTTGCTCATTTGTTCATTGTTGATTTACTCTGTAACTATTGGATGATATTACTACATTGATATAACACTTGCATTTTTGGTGAAAAGGGATTATTATTGCTCTATTACTGATTCACCCCCCCCCCTCTCAGTAATCCAACAATTGGTATCAGAGTAGGTTCCTTCAGAAATTAGTTTAACCACTAAAAGGTAGATCATGGAGAGAAATAACATGTATAAAAATGGAATACCACAGTTGTATGGGCATAAGTATGCATTTTGGAGCATAAGGATGAAAACGTATATAAATGCACATGGATTTGAAATTTGGAAATCAATTGTAGATGGATACACAACACTAGCAGTTTCGTCGACAAATGAGAAAGAAATAAAACTCCGTCAGAATAATTCCAAAACCACAAATGCACTTTTGAATGGTCTTGGAGAATCGGTATTCACCAAAGTTGCACATTGTTAACCCGCTAAATATATTTGGGACAAACTTCAAAATATTTATGAAGGAGATTCAAAAGTCAAAGCAACAAAGCTTCAAACTTACAGAGGTCAGTTCGAACAACTTAATATGAAGGAATATGAGAATATTGCAGCTTACTTTTTACGAGTCGATGAAACAGTAAATGAAATCATGGGATTGGGATAAGAAATCAAAGAATCTGTAATTGTTCAAAAGGTACTAAGATCTCTTCCTATGAGATTTGACCCTAAGATACCAACAATAGAAGAAAGCACAGATATGAACTCAATAAGCATGGAAAAATTACATAGAATCTTCACAACATATGAAATGAGAACTGAACAGGAAAATCCAGATATAAAAGAAGCAGCCTTCAAAGAATCCAAAAAGTCAAAGCAAAAGAGGAAGCAAAAAGAAAAAGAACATAGCAGCAGCAGTGATGTCTCGGAAGATGATGAAGAAGTGGCCAACTTTTTCAAAAGATTGAACAAGGGAACCAACGACATGTATAGATGTAAGCTTCCTTTGATTTGTTTTAATTGTGATGGTATTGGTCATTTTTCTAAAAAATGTCCTCATAAGAAAAAAAGAAATGATGAAGGTTACTCAAATAACAAATAAACATATAAAGACAAAAGAACCACAAAGAAAGTTTTCAAGAAAAGCTTATGCACCAAAAAAGACATCTCATCATCAGATGAAGATGAAGTCATTGACAGTGGAACAAAAAGAGTTATATTCATGGAAGTAGAAGACTCTGATAAAGAAGACTCTGAAGAAGAATATGAAGAGGCCGAAGAAGAATATGAACAGGACAAAGAAGAATATGAAGAGGCGGAAGCTGACTACCGAGAAGAATTGTTGTGTGCCATACAAGTTATCAGAAGAGAAAAGAAGAAAAACAAGAAACTACAAGTGGAACTAGACAAGAAAGAAGACACTCAAGAACTAGAACAAATGATCACAAATTTGAAGGTTCAAATAGAAGAAGATAAAATAATTGAAGAAGCACTCAAATAAAAGCTAGAAGAAAAAGACAGGATCATTGGAAATTTGGAAGTAGAGATTGTCGCATTAAGAAAGGATCTTCAAAAGAAAAATATGCAGAACAACTCAAAAGTTTTGGATGACATTATTAGAAGTCAAAAACCTCATCATGACAAGTCCAAACTTGGATACAATCAGACAAAAAAGGGATCAAGATCCAAAACAACAGAGCAAGAAACATATCCAAAAATCTATGCAGAAACAATCAAAGGGGATATGAAGATCTACAAGAAAGATTACAGGGACACTCCTCCACCGAGAAGATTCAGATTTCAGAATCAACAACTGACAGATAGGCCTCAGGAAGAAGAAGAAATCATAAGAGTACCTCATTTTAGAATATCTTCAACCCCCAGGTATCAAACTATATTTTTTGTTTTATGTTATGCATGTAATAATTTTGGACATAAAGCTGTGAATTGCAGAGCTAACAACAGGAACATAAACAAATTTGAAAGTCATACACAAAAGGCTTATCTAATAAGGCCTAGTGAAACACAGAGAAGAAGTTACAATAGGTTTGAATCTTTGATCACTGAAGTGGAATGTTACAAATGTAACAACTTTGGACACATGGCCAAAGATTGCAGAATGATAGTCCCTCCTAGAGAACTGCAACAGAATAACAACAGTCATAGACAGGAACCTCAAAAAAGGACATGGATAAGAAAGCAGAATCAGTATAGCAATGAAGAATGCACACTCACTCTATAATATAATAAGAAGAAACATGGTTGGTATGTTGACAGTGGCTGTTCAAAAATCATGACAGGTGATAGAGACAGGTTTCTTACATTAAGAAATGAAAGAGATGGATCAGTCTCCTTCAGAAATGATGATAAAGCTAAAATCATTGGAAAAGGCATAGTCATAATTGGGAACAAGAATACCAAGGCATAAAATGTTCTACTAGTAGAAGTGTTACACATTATTTTGGTCACCTCAGTGATCACCTGACAACATGTGTTCATGTTCCCTAAAAATATTAAAAGAGACTTTCTCCATGGGAAAAGTGATTTGATTTCCTCTGCCAAAAACCATATGAAGGAAGGTCATCACACCCTGCTCTATTCATGGGGTGCGACAATGCCTGATCGTTGCATTCTGCACTATACCTGGACTACAAAATCATCGCATGCTTCTATATACACAAGGTGTGACGATGCTTAAATCTTGGGAAAAGTCAAATTTCATGAATGTTATAGAAGGGGATATTATAGAATATGAGGTGGCCTCTGATTGGTTTGGATCTCAATCGCTTCTCTGATTTGGTCGGATCATCCTAATATCCTCATTCATCTCTCTTTCACACTATATGAGGGATCTCTCATGGAAAAAGCTAAGGTTGAATAGGCTAAGAATTGTATGGAGATTTCTACTTCAGATTATGCTTGAGAGCTTTGCTTTAGTTCATCAAGTCAGATTGTAGATCTTCTTCATTCAAGGGATTGGAGAAAAGGTGTGTGTGTTTAATCAAAGTTCCATCGAAAGGGGACCTTGCAACATCAAGGCATAGGTTGTATTCTCCACTTTCTATTCACTTAATGCAGTAATGAATTTCTTCCCTATATAAGCATCTTGTCTTCTATTGTATAATTCCTTGATCATATACATATATTTTATTAGAATGTATGTATCTTTGTTTTCCTTCATTGTTGGTTTATGATTCTTATACAGGCTTACCATTTTTCAAACACAAGGGAGAAGCTACAAAGATGACACTAGCGAGGACAAGCATCATTTAAAAGGTATGCCACTTGTAACTCATTAAACTAGTTCACATCATGATGAAGTTTAAGGTGAAGTGTGCATTTTGTTCTATTTTTTTCTAGTTTCCAGTGGGATCTAGGGAGATCTGTTTATGTCCGCATTTACTGATTAATCCGATAAAAAAATTGGTGACCATACTGGGGATACGCCTTTCTTTTGTTTTTTTGCTTCTTATTTTCTTTTAACCTGCCTTATTTTGTTCAAATTCACTCTCTAAGTTTGTGGGTGATCCATTTGGGCTCCCTGGGTCTGAAGGTTCAGTTAGATTTTTTGTGATTAAAAATATTTCTGTGGTTGGGGTTTTCATGATTGATCGGAATGGCCACGGTTTTGTCAATAGATTTTTTGTCTTTCTTTCATTTTTTCCTTATTTACAGAGATCATCGCACTGTACTATATAGACAACCTATGATGATCCTCTGATGTTGCATCCTTATTGAAAACCAGTGCGATGACGTCTCATTGTGCCCTATTGGTAGCCTATGACGACCCTAGCTCAACGCATTGTGCTCCATTGTCACCTGCGACGATTCCTGTAGGAATTGTTGGAGAAAGACACTTTTTCTTTTTTCACCCAGTTTTGCCTCAATTGCATGGGATGAACTTCTGATACCAGTGTTTGATTGATTTATGAGTTTAAAACTTGCATTTGATTGGTTTTTAGGGATTGAAATATTGTCTTTGTAATTTTGCAAGTTTTTACTTTTCATTTTTTGTCACAAGGGTATAATCTTTGGATCTTGGTCCTGAGTGCTTGTTTGACAAAGGGTCTTTTGATTTATTTGGGGTTTTGTATTGTTTTTTACTTTCCAGATTGTTTATTGATTGAGAAACATTTTTGTTTTCATTTGACAAAAGGCCTTCTAATCATTTTCATTTTTGTCCACGTTATGAGTTTGATTTGGGAATTGTGTTAAGAGTGTGTTAATTTTCTTGGATTACACTTTCCTTTCTTCACTACATCTCTGATTTGATTTGGGAAAGGAAGAACTGAAGTCATTTATTATTTTTAGTAATCTTTCATAAGAAAATTATTGCATTCAAAATATTTTTTAAAGGAGAAAGTTGGAAAATTTTGTAGTTTTGATTGTTTGGGATTTTGTTCATTCAAGAATTGAGAAATTGTATTTCTTAACTTTTGTACTTCAAAAAGAGATACCTTCTCCCTATTGTAATTAGAGTTCATCGAATTGAAAGATTTCATATTCATCTCTTGTTACATATTATTGGTTCAAGGTCACCTACGTCATCAGTTTCATTTCCATCTCCCTTTTGAGTAAACAACAGCCTTTAAAATACAACGTAATTTTAAAATTTATTAGCAACTTTTATTTTCTAGAAATTCTCTTCATCAACATTAGCTAGGATAGCGCTTTGGAATAGGTTGTAAGGCACACTCTCCAAAGCATCAAAACACACTATAGCATCTTGTGATAGGGAGAGTTCAAATCCACTTGCTACATTATGTCCTAGGAAGCCCTTCTAACACAAGGGTCAATCATGAGGTCGCATTAGGACTGGCAGAGTTACTCACCCTGCTTTGTCGGTCTTAGTGTAGAGATTGTATGTATTATTGGGGGTCACTTGAGGGTATACCCATGGCTATGTGTGGGAGATTCTCAAGTTGATTTCGGGATAGATACATTGCCTTTGCATGTGGATCGGACTATCGACTGTTTCCCCGGGCATCATTGTCGTAATTGGTAACCTTAGTAGCCTATCTCTTTAGGGTATTTACACGAGGTGACTATGGAGGGGAAAGTCTTCACGGTACCTGGAATCGACGTTGGCCAAACTCACTCAGGATCCTTGGAGGGTATACCCACAATTTTGTGTGGGAGCTTGCACTAGGGTGTAAGTCCGTTAAGCAGGTCGTCAACGTAACTTTTCCACCCGCTTTATCCCAACCCCTTCTTGTCTTGATTTTGCAACGTTGGATTTCATTACCAACTAGTGACTTTGGAATCATAAGGTTTGTTTGCTTGGTTTGATTTCTAGATTTTATTAGTGAGTGTTGTTTGTTTCTCTAGTTGGCCATAGATTTGTTTCGTTCTTTATTTTTTTCAGTCAACATCGGCCTTTGCCATTCACATAGGATGCAAGGGCTACCTTCGGAATATCCGAAAGGTTACCTCCCTTTTCTTCCTAACTCACTAGAGGGATCTCCTGAGGGAGCAGTCAATAATGAAGTAGCCTATGAGGTTGGAAATTCACATTCTTTAGAGGGATTCAGAATTGTTTCGGATTCTTTAGAGGCATTCAAACTTTCCCAAAATCCGTTATTGAGTATTAGACAAGATGCACATTTTCTCCAGATGAAATCATCGGGAGAAATTGTTGTTGTCTAGAATATTGAAGTACCTACTAGAACTAATGCAAGATCTGGAGTAGACGATCCAATTTTTCAAAGTGAATCATTTAGAACCCCAACTCACACTACTGGAATTTTAATCCTAGTTCTGTCCCTTCTTTGGGACACAATATTTTTGGCACACTAGGAACGAGTTCTAATCATCCTATGGAATAGAAAATGCCTGAGACATTTTTTACCTATACAATACCTTTAGATCATTTTACCATTACAACTAGTAATGTCACCATAGTTTCAGACCAATTGTTGGTTGGTTCTCACTCAATTATTCCTCTCCAGATGGCCCACTCTACCATGGTCCCACAAGCTACGACTGTTTCTACCAAAAATGCGGTTATCACTCAAGCTCCTATTGGAACACCACTTCTGCTTAGAACAAATCTGTCACTTCCCCCTGGGTATAACGCTTTGAATACTTCCATTTCTATTCCTGCCCAATATCCATCTGGAGGGTCTAGACTTTTTGTTCCTCCTCGGTATAATGTTGCTAGTCATTTTGTTCCTACACCTACCTAAGTTCTCTCCGGGGGGTCTTACATTCCTCCTCCACCCTTGTTTGGAGGATCTAATCGTCCTGGCCCTAGTGGTTCCAATCCAGTTGGAGGCACCAGTCATTTTATCACTTCTGGTTTTCATATTCCTGTTGGAGGCCAACGTCAAGTTGGGGGGAAACCTCAAGTTAGAGTCCATAACCCAGTTTATGGACAAAATATACATGTCTTACAATCTCAACCTTGGAATATTACTTTCCAAAGGAATCAACAATCGTTTGGGGGGAATCATCCTCAAGTTAATTCTTTTGTACCCCCTAATTTCGGTCAACCGTATCTAGGTTCTATGAATCCTACTTGGGTTCAAAAATTTTAGTCTAATGCTCCTTTATAAGGGAACATACCTAATCAACCAAACCCTATTGGATATTTGAATCAAAACCCTCCACAACCTAATCTGTCAGGACTGTCTAACTATCTACAAACTACTTATGGTCTAATTGGTATACCTACATGACTTCCTCCTCCAAACTACCAGTTTCCTCAAGTGAACAGACAGATTCCTTTTCTTGCCATTTTGAATTTACCATATTTATCTAGGATTTTGAATGATCCTATTTTTCATTCTTCTTATTGGCTCGTCATACCATCCAAATTACCATATGATATTCCTAAGTTTGACGGTCGATTGGGAGAAGACCCAAATAATCACATCATGACTTTGCATCTTTGGTGTTTGTCCAACCCATTGATGGATGACTCCATAAGATTACGAATTTTCCAACGAACTCTCAAGGGTTCGACAACCAGGTGGTATATTGAGTTACCACAAGGTTTATTTAATGAATTTAACACTTTGGCCATGGCATTCTTAATGCATTACTAGTTGCCAATTCGATATGAGACAGGAACCAAAATTTTGAGTTCTTTTAAACAATCTTCTTCTACTCAAATTTATGATCACATCCATGAGTGGAGGAGGAGAAGATGCTTAATCTAAGTTCCTATTCTTGATCAACTATTGGTTGAGTGGTTTACCAAATCACTCATTGGACCCATAGCCCATGATGTTTCCATGGGTGGTGTCGTCACTGAAGAGCAGGCAATTAGTCATGCTTAGTATCTAGATCTCATTTATTCACAAATGGGCACACTTTAGGACTTGATCCTTGACGCCCCTCGTCCTTCTACGAATCCTACCCCAACACCTCCAGTATATTCTCATGTTTTTGATGGCATGATTGACACCTTTCATGTTGAGACTCAGTCCACACAAGCCAGTCATACTAATCCCAAGTCTACTGCTTCTAATGTACAAAATACTCCTACACCTACTCCTCCCTCCGGTAAAACTTCTGAAGTTAATTCGGTTCAATCTACACCTGCCTGTAAAAATAAAAATAAAAATAAAGGGAAGGGTAAGAATACGAAGGACAAAAATAATAATCAACAATATGAGAATCCCAAAACACAACCCGCTAATGACAAAGATAAATGTAAATCTCTTTACCCTTTCCTTATTTTTTGTGACGATCATTATACGAAATATTGTCCACAATGCATTGAGGTTACTAAGTTCCTGCAAGGGACCGGGAAGCCTTCTATACCTGTCGTCTTGTCACAACAGTTTCCTTCTCAGCAGCAGGCCCAATTGGTCATTCATGACCAACCTTCTCCTTCTACCACGTCTTATTTCCTTATGTGTACTGGTGACTCCAAGAAGAACGAAGTTGCAGTCGCAATTCGAGCCAAAGATTATTATCCATTGAAAGAGAAAGTTGATGATTTACCACCTTCGTTGGTTCAACCTCCTCCTCCAACTTCACCTCCAAACGGTCCTCTTTGTACCAAACGACTAGGTATTGATACAGTTGTTTGTCCTCCTCCCAAGGGCGTTGTTCAAAAGTCTTCATTTAATCCTCATGCACGTGCTTCCCAAAACTACAGTATTGTAGAAGACCTTGCGCAAGCACCCTCTGCGATGTCAGCTCTCGAAGTCCTTCAAAGTTTTCCTACTCAACGGAAGGCATTGTTAAAGGATATTGGTGGAATTGATCCTACCGATACTAATTTAATAATATTTGAATTGGAATATCATATTCCAAGGCTTCCTCCTCAATTAGCATTTCAGATCCAAGTTGTTGTGGAAAACAATAATTTTTTTTGAACTGTTATTGATGAAGGAGCCTCGACTTGCATTATATATGTTACTTGTTGGAAAGCTATTGGCTCTCCTACCCTTACCGATTCACACAATACTCTTAAAGCTTTTAATGGTACGGGGTTTAAACCTTACGGTGTTCTTCCTTCATTGTCTATTACATTAGAAGGTAAATCGGTCAATGTCGAGGTTGAGGTCTTTGATGCTCCTCTTGATTATAACCTTCTACTTGGTCGTAGCTGGATTGATTCCATGTGCGTAGTTGTGTCTACCCTTTTTCATGTGTTACGTTTCCCGCACCAAGGAAAGGTCGTTACTTTCGACCAATTGGGCTTCTTTAATTACAATTCATGTACTAGCAACGTACCTTTTATCTTGAAAACACCTCCCAGTTATGAGAATGTCGGCGTGGGTCTTTTAAAATATCAAACCTTGATGGGTACATTTCTTATTCCACTACCCGATATTCCTCCTCCTTTTGTCACTTCGATTAACATGATATACACTAGTGTTTGTGAAACCCTTGAGTTATATGACCCATGGATAGTACCTAGCTCTGGTGATTATCTTCGTTACGACGACCGAATGCCTTTAAGTCAGGTCGAATCAACTTATCAAGCTATTCAATCGACAACTCCTTCTCCTCCTTCTCTCTGTGATACATCTCCTGATTCATTCCACATGATCTTTCCTACTGATGAGATGATCATGTCGGTCATGTCTATGGAATATACCCCATGGGACGATGGGAATCATCATTCCATTCTCTTCCTGGAACGTGATACCATAGAGAGTTACCAACGGATTTTGACTCTGTCGACTGTTGTTGTTATTTCTTCTGTTCCTGAGTCAACACACGATGTTTTGTATGAAGGGAACTTGAGTAACATTTCACCTACCATTCCTCTTGACATATTGATTAAACTCAGATTTGTGGAAAATGTTCATATCGACGCCTCATGTTCTACTAATGAGGTTCACACTTATCAAGCCCTTTTCCAAGAATTCTATGACGTTTTTTCCTGGATTTATGAAGAAATGCCAGGTATTGATCCTGATATTGTTGTGCATGAGATTGAGACTTATCCAAACGCTAAACCTGTTTGGCAGAGACTTTACCCAATACATCCACGTAAAGTTGATGCTATAAATATTGAAGTTGAAAAACTTCTTAAGGCTGGCTTTGTCTATCCTGTGGTTTTGACCGATTGGGTATCCAATCTTGTTCTGGTAAATAAGAAACAAGGCATGATCTTCGTTTGTGTAGATTATAGGGATATAAATAAAGCATGTCCTAAGGATAATTATCCAACACATTTTGTTGACCAGATCGTTGACGACTATGTCAGGAGTGAAATATTTTCCTTGATGGATAGTTTCTCCTGCTATAATCAAATCAATATTTTACCAGCGGATCAACACAAGACTGCTTTTATTTTCTCCTGGGGAACCTTTACGTATCAAAAACTACCTTTTGGTCTAAAAAATGTTGGTGCGACTTTTTCAGCGTGCTATGTGTTACGATTTTCATGACATTAAGCACATTGTACAACCCTATCTAGACGATCTACCGACACATTCCATGCATCGTCAAGATTACCCGACACATTTACAGACCATTTCCCTACGCTCTCATTATTATCACATACGTTTGAATCCACACAAATGTATTTTTTGTGTGGAATCTGACCGACATCTTGGTTTTATCATGTCTATACATGGGATTTGGGTAGACCCATTGAAGGTTGAGGCTATTCTTAATCTACCTCCTCCTTCCACGCTACGCCAACTCCAAATGTTGCAAGGGAAGGCAAATTGTTTGCGTCGATTCATTCCCAATTACACTGAATTAACAAAAGGATTCACTCGGCTTCTCAAGAAAGGTTGTGATTTTGTATGGGATGATACTGCAAACAAAGCCTTTGAAGCTTTGAAACTCACCTTAACCCATACACCACTACTGTTTGAACCTGACTATAGCCGATATTATTTCCTGTACTTATCTGATTCAAACTCTACCATTACCATGGTTTTAGTCCAAGAGGATGATTCACACGATGAACATGTTATATACTATTTGAGTAGGAGTCTCACGACTACCGAAACCAAATATTTACAGGTGGAGAAACTGGCCTTGGAAGTTGTTCAAGGTGTTCAACGTTTTCGACACTACATTTTATTACGCAAAACCACAGTAGTTTCCGATTGCAACCCCATGCAACATATCCTTACTCGACAATTGTTGGGGGGGGAGTAATCTAAATGGATAGTTATTCTCCAGGAGTTTGATTTGGAGTTTGAGTGCGCCAAGTCAAAGAAGTCTTTGGTTTTTTCTGAATTGATATGTGACCTTCCCTCTACTGAGACAGAAAATTTGGTAGAGGATTCCTTACCTGACGAATCCCTCTTTCTGATCAGTTCTGATGACATATAGTAAGGAGATATTATCATCTATCTCCGGGCCCAAACTTTTTGGCCTGATATTTCTAGTACATATCATCATCGTATACGATATCAAGACCGTCAATACATCATCCTTGGTGATACCCTTTACCGTCGTGGCATTGATTCCATATTTCGACGATGTCTCACCTACGATGAAGCTAAGAAATATTTGAATGACTATCACTCTAGAAAATGTGGAGGTCATATGTCTAGGTATGTCACTTCCCAAAAGATCTTATGAGCTATTTTTTTCTGGCCTTCATTGTTTAAAGATTGCATTATTGTCGTCCAGAAATGCCACACTTGTCAAACTTACAACAATAAGATCTGATCTCACCCTGCTCCTCTTCACCCTATAGTTTTTGTTAGTCCATTCGCTAAATGGGGCATTGACTTCATGACATGTAACCCTCACTCGGTCCAGGGGCATGGATACATTATTGTAGTTGTGGATTATTTCAATAAATGGGCCGAGGCGATGCCTACATTTGATAATATCAGGAAAACTACAGTGTTGTTCATATTCAATCATATCATTACTAGATTTGGTGTCCCTCAAGCCATAGTTACTGATCATGGTAGTCATTTTCATAATTTCATGAGGTCTGAACTTATTGAGAAGTTGGGTCTTCACCATGAAAACTCAACCCCCTATTATCCACGGGCCAATGGCTAGGTTGAAGCAATTAACAAAGTTCTCACTACTATGCTTTGACGGATGGTAGGAATTCATAAGTCAAATTGGCACACGATGTTGTTCTCAGCATTATGGGCCTATCAGACATCCATTAAGTCTACCACTAGATTCACACCTTTCCAGTTAGTATATGGTATCGAGGAAATTTTGTCGATGGAATGTGAAATCCCATCTTTGAAACTAGTCGTCGAACTTCTCCCTAACACCTCTACTGAAGAGGAACGTATTTTGTATTTGAAGCAATTAGACGAGACCCATCATGATTCCACCTTAGTTATTGAAACTTAGAAGAAGCGTTTCAAAGCTCAATATGACAAGAATGTCAAACCACGTGTTTTTTTTTAAGGTGATCTAGTTCTTCTTTACAAGCAAGATCGTGATTTACTAAGGGGCCGGTAAATTCGAGCCCATGTGGCGGGGTCCTTATATTGTGAAACGAGTGTTGGAGAAAGGATCTTATGAGATGGTAGATTATGATGGAATCCCTTTGAGTGAACCCAGAAATGGGTTTTACTTGAAGAAGTACTATGCTTAAATCATTTTTGCATGAGTGTTTTGTAATTTAGTGTATCATACTCTTGTGTGCTTTTATGTTGTTTGGTTTCTCCCTTAAGCTGCTTACCTTGCGTTGTGCTTGGTTTCCATATGTCAATGTCTTCACTATCCTACATTGGCTTTGTTGATGGTTCTAGTCGCAGTACTCAAAACTTAACATTTGTTGCTTGGGCAATCTATGCACCTACGGATGAATTGATCAGTCTACATGGTGTTTGCCTTGGTCGTGCAACTAAAAATATCGTGGAATACAGTGCAGTTATCGAGTTGTTAACTGACGTTGTTTCACTTGGAATCTGTCATCTTATTGTATTACTTGATTCACAGTTGGTAGTCCTACAATTGAGTAATGTTTATTCTATCTAAAGTCCTACTTTGTTAAGGGTATATTTACAAATTCGCCTCTTGGAACGTCATTTTGATTACATTGAATATCAACAAATTCCTAGATTTTTAAATACATTAACAGATGCATTGGATAATTATGTGTTAGACAAGAATTTGAGACATTTATAAAATCCAATCACACTTTTTACATAAAACAAGTAAGCCGGTAGGAGCCTCATATTAATAACAATAAAAGTTTACAAAAAGTTTTTTTTTTTTCGAAGACCAAAATATAAAAAATGTGAAGCACATGGCTTCATATACAATAGAGCATCAAGGATGTTGCTCACTATAACACGCAACTTTGCGTGATAATCTACGGAGAATTCAACCGATGGATGCGGATATGCTCACTGTGTGGCACTGGTAATGCCTAGGAATATCATTTATAGAGGCATCAAGGATATTCATTGTGAGTCCCTCCATATTTTGTTCTATGGTCTCGAAGTCGGCATTAGCTACTCCTACTATGAGACCTCTCTCCCCTCACCTTTGGATAGGGGATGAACCTTGAGGACGATAAGGTACCGCATCTGCATTATCGAAGAGCACTTGATTAGTCATCGGATAAAACAACACAAAAAAACATTTTATATCATTAAAAATAACAAAAACATTATATAAACAAAATTTCCTTCTTACCTATGCCCCCCACTGGGAACCTTCAGGAAGAGCTAGGTCTGGATCTCCATGGAATTCTAGCCTAACATATGCATAATCATCGACCATGAGCATTTGAGTTCTCATCCATTCAAAGAATACGTCGTTATACCTAACGATGTGACCGCCTCCATGTCAGGCCATGAGATCTACCCACCTCTTCATCTTCGGATCCTGTGGAGCAGGTATACCCCACTCTACCTGCAAGCATAAGACTTGGACCCTCTCTAGGAAGAAGGATACCAAAATAGACCTGTATCCAAATTGTTTCAACCCACCACTTATACATTTGGTAAGTTGCTTCTTCATAATTTTAAGGACCCCTTCGCACCAATTTAAGACTCTGGGATCCATACACTCCAATGCATACTGAAAATGTCTCTGTAGAGCGATGTGGGGATATGCACTCCCTTCCATGTGAGTAATAATATAGAGGATGGTCTGTAAAGGTAAATCTTGGACATCCCTGATAGCGACCTTACCGCTATGTTTCTCGGTTCCCGACACACAATGATGCTTGATGTAGTAGTTCATAGGCTCACCGCCACCCTTGCTACCTGTAAGTGTCACCCATGAACCCTGATGAGATAGTCCTGTTAGGAAATAGATATCCTCGATATCTATGGTGAGTGTGTGGAAACTCACATGAAATGACTTCTCGTTCACATCCCACATGTGAACTAAGTACTTAAGTAGTCTTAGTTGGGCCCTCATGCCCTAAATCTTGAAGAATTTCAGTAGCCCACACTGCTAGAGGGCCATAATTGTTCTCAGGCCATTCCAAACGAAGTAATATTCTTCTTCGTGCTCCCTCTTGTGCCACTCCAACATCTTGACCATGGAAGACTTGCCAAGGAACCATAAAAAGAGATTAGCATCATAATTTTATTTCCTGGGGGTTTTCCCTTGTTGGGTTCATCTTTTGAAATTTTGGGTTGCGGTCGTCGCAGGCCTGTGCATTCGCATAGTGCGGCGTCGTCGCACCCTAGTTATAGGGTCACCTGCGACAATCTTAGATCATCGCAGGTCCTGATATAGGGAACCTGCGATGACCACAACGCATGGGTACCCCCCAAAAAATCAACCCAAAACACACTTTTAACCAATGAAAATCAATTTTAAAACCATGCAAAGATGAAGGAGAAGGGGATTACCTCTTTTGCGGAGACGATTTGTGAAATTATCCTCCGTGCACTCTACAATAAACAATGGAAAATCTAGGTGAAAAAGGGCTTTGGAGCAAAGTTTGGTCAAAGTTACAAATGAAATGGTAAAATGTGGTTTATTACCTATTTTATTTACTTTAATCATTTTTTATTTGCATATTATATTTTTTTTTATGCTTTATCCAAACCCTAAAGTCCTAACAACATTACAAGTGGTTGATTTTCGCAGATTGAGAAAGTATGGAGGTGAAACATTGGAACAAGGGTCCATTTTTTTGTTTGTTTTTATATATTTGCCGCATGTACAGATCCTTTTAGGGTTTTTTCAGGAAAAACTCCGTGCAAGTCTTAATTATTTCTCACACTCGTGAAACCATGAGAATGTAATCGAGTAGTCTTTTTTTGTTTTTTCGAACTCGTAATGGTTACACGAAAAATGAAACCTATGGAGTATCATTTAAGTTCTTTTCACGCTCCCTATTTCATTAAAATTCAAAAATATTGCAAAGTATTCAAGACAAAATGTCCTCCACACTTCTGCCAACCCCTTGTACACTCAAAACGATCCAATATAAAGGTATAATCCATCCCTAAGCTAAGGAAGTCAAACTTTAACCACCTTCCTTCATTTTGGATCTAGTTACACTAAAATTGGAACAAAATCAAACTACCCGCTAAAAATAGAAGTTTGTTTTAACCATATTAATTACATAACAATATTTTCAAAAAATAATAGTCTTCGTCATGATCTCGAACTCTAGGACCAATGTGAGTCACTTAGTATAGCTGGAGATGAATATGGGGTTGATTCAAATGTTGACCTGGTGTTGAGCACTCAACACACCCTAAAAAATCCTATGTCAAATTTTACTTTTTGGGTACCGCTTGATCTTTTGCACTGTCTAATTCGACTTCATTGTGAAAAATGTTGCCTTTTCTTATCATCTTGACTCTCATTAAGTCTCTCAAAGTTTTCTTGAATCTATGAAAACCCATAACTTAAAAGTATTAACCTTTAAATAAATAATCAACAGCCAAAACATTTCACCCGATATGCCCAAATTCGGCATCGGAAGGAATTAAAAGATGAAAGAAAACCACTCGAAAAAAAACCCGCAGTCACCGAGCGTCGATCTTCACCGGCATCGACAAAAGAAATTTTTCTTTCGCGACAAGCATCACACAAGGATATCGTCGATAATCGATCCCTTTCGGCAAAGGATAAGAGAGTAAACGTTAACGGAGAAAGAAATGATATCGCCAATAGCTGATACCCGACGTGCTTAGCGAAATTGGAGAAGACCAAATCGTGATGAACATTCAGACCACGCTAAACTTTTTTCTCTGATCGTCAACTTCTGAAATGTTTGGGCATTGGGATTTTTGAGGAAGCTAATCCACAGGAAAAATAGCGATAGGTTTGTCCCCGGTTGCCGACCCTCAATACCTTGTTGGCTAGATGAGTAGCAGTCTTCAGTGAAATATCGTCATATGGCAGGGATAAAAACACACAAAGCAACTCAGAACACCACTGAGGGTAAATTCAGAGTTAAATTGGAGGAAATACAGTTGTCTAAATGGTGCAAACAAGTGACATTGCATAGCGAATTCCAGGCTCGAAAATACATTATGTTTCAGACAGGAAAATATATAGACAAAGAATACAGGAAATACATACGCAAAGAAAGGAAATAATACATCCAACTACTACTACTAGAATCCTTTCATCAAAGTTTCAGGACTTTTGCATTAGATTTCAATCAAGCTCAAATTATATACAATAGATGCTCTCTACACTATTTGGCCAACCAACCTGGTTTACATTGAAAACATTAAATATATAGGTGAAGGCATTGTTTGGGTTGCCCTGCTCTCTAGCTACTATCCCTAGAATCTAGGAAAAGGGTCGTCCTCCTATCAATGGCCTTTCATATGACCTCTTTCCCAAAATTGAAAACAATTGTGTATGGTCACATCATAACCGCTTGTTTCTTGGTTCGGTCATCAGCAGGTCTCATCATAGGGGTGGTGATGTGTTGCATTTTTTCGACGTCCTTTGTGCTTCGCGCAGCTGCATGATTGTATCATGCACTTCCCAGAGCTGTCTCTTGAGCCACGTCACATTCCCTTCACAACCTTATGATGCTGAAACCTCAAAGGTCTTTGCTGCCAACTGTCATATTAATTATATGTTTTCCTGGTAGAGTTCACCAATGGCAAGTTGTTCTTGTTTCAGTTGTTGAGTCAACTCTCAAACGTTAGTACATGTGGCATCTTCCCTCCTTGATCTGCTCCTGCTTTCCCAACTTTTTCCTTCAACATGCTCTAGTCGAATAGCACGCATAAGTAATTCCTCGGTAGTCTATCTTGGGCACAGCTCGCTTGGGAATTGTGTTTCCCTGACTTCCTTGTTCTTCCTTGGCCTACCCCTTCTCCGGAGTATCGGTTGTTGGAGAGGCATGTTTTCCAACATTCCTCCTTCCAGCACAACTCCTTCCACTTCAGCCTTCACATGGTGTGATATCATCGTTTCCGCGTGCAGATGGGAATCTCCCTTTGAAACCTTGGGGATGCCCGCTGCAAGTAGGAATGAATCTCGGTCGCTTTGGGGCTCAGGCCTGGTGCTTCTACTGCTCTACATTCCATTTATTATGTTTTGAGGGGTTCCCATGGTGCAACATGTATCTGTGTTATGCATGAAAGACTTGGTGAGGGCCCTGGGTGTAAAACTTGATCAATATGGGCTCACGAGATGAACTACCAATAGTGCATAAGCTCGGGTGGTGAGTAGAATGCATGAAGAACATCCATAATTTATAACAGAGCAGGAAGTATACGAAAATGTGTTAGGGAACACTGAATTCATGGCGACTAGATGTTTTGAAGCAAACCGAAGATTTTATGTGGCACATCCACGTGGTGAGTACATTCTGGGGCATGCGAGGTACAACCGATAAGAGTTACAGGGTGTATGTGATACGAGCATCGTGATTTTTCATCCTTCCAACCTTCATGATGAGATGATGATGGTTTTTTCACTTGTCGAAGTGACTTCTATTCAAACAACTTGCCTCGACCTAAGGCACCTAACGACTTCCCTTATGACATGACCTGACTCTTTTGGAACAGACTCATACTCTTAACACAAGTTTGACTCTGACATCCTTTCCTGATTCCAAGGGCCAATCAGCCACTGGCTTGGCTTCGATCCTCATGTTATTACATACTCAATCTTTCATGTTGTGGCACACGGACATAACCCGACTAATACCCACCCTAACTAGAGAAAAATGATGGCGCTAACAGAAGCGAAGCAAGCAATTTGAAAGCTACATAGACCCCATGAGTATCAAATAACCAAGTTTAGCAAGCTTTACAAGTATGTACCAGTCTGGATTTTTCATGCTTACACTTCATACATATATTTTACCCAGTGTTTTTCTATACGCAGTCTCTAAAGGATTTTATTTTTTGATTGCAGGAAATATGCCTCCGAGTATTGGGAAAACATGGCGCGGGAGCCTCATCGGGAGATTTAGGAAAAATGGGCCAAGTGCGAGAAGAGTTGGGTCAAAATCACAAGGCAATGAAGGATATCAGACTCTCTGAGTTTCATATGCCCGATGACTTTGTCGACTTCAGTGACATAGTCAAATCGCACACCGAGCAAGACTCATTATGGGCCGAAGAAATAGCAAAGGTGACAGACATGGTGCAAGGTGAGGAGCGACAGTTTATGGAACACCTGATCAAAGCTCAGGATATGTTGCAACAGTTAAGTGCCAGTATAGTAAAGTATCGGGCACATGCGATAGAGATAAGAGAAATTTACTCAGCTCCGATGGAACATCATAGATTCCCATACACCAACACCTGCGAGGATTTGTTCATCAATTGGTCGGAGTACGAGAAGAGTCACCCTCTTAAGTGATATCTTGAGAGGACTCTTAGACAAAATGATAGGATAAAACGCCACATGGCGAATTTTGTTTTACTTATCTGCACTTTAGTCGTTATTTTTAGTTAATGTTATGTTATAAATAGGAGCATCGACCGATTAGTAAAGGGTTGATGGTTGTTGCAAGAAACTCTCATTTTTGGTTTTGTTAAGAATTATTTTGGAGCTGCCTTTAATTGAGAAGTCCTTTTGGAACAGAGACAAGTTTAAGTGTTCATCAAATGTGTGTATGATTGGATGTGGAGAAGAACTATTTCCTATCTCGTCTCATGAATGGATGCAGTAACGAGTAAGAGCTATTAAATATATTGATAAGTTATCTGATGCAATGTTTTACAGTTCTTTCTTTAATGATGAAAATGAATCTTTGTGTTTTTATGTGATTGATGATTAGAGTTGAGTGAATTATTTTACTTACCATTGTTTATCACATGCATGTTTTATTTTGATAATTTGTATCTCAGTCAGTAATTGGAATATTGACACGGTTAACGTATTAGTACTAGGCCTGTGGTAGACGATCATTGCCTGCACGCTAGAGTATAGGGTTATCCCAAGCTCAGCCTCTTCTCCTGTAGTTTATTTTGTTCCCACTTTGTCACCTAGTTGGTTTATATTGGCTTTATCTTATATCAGTCCTACCTAAGAGAAAAAAATACAAAAAAAAAAGAACATGTGAACCGAAGGAGAAAACCTTCACAAGAAAACGTAAAGCCCATCGATTATTTTGGTCAGATCGCAAGATCTGGAGAACTATTCCACCATTAAACGCTAAAGAGTCTAATTGGGCCTCGGTGGAGAGTTTGGTTCATGCTGTTGAGTTAAATGGATTTAGGACCCATCAATAGAATTGGCGCTAGAAGGAGGGCCTGAAGAATGAATGGTTGAATACATATTTCACATAATATTCCAGACAGCCTATAGATTCAAAACACTCCACATGCATGGCTAGTCATTCCCAAGACAGCCCACACACATTGAGCACTCCTGAAATGAGTAACTCACCCCAAGACGAGGAAAAAAACCTATACCTGGACATACCTTATGCTCTCTCTCATGATGAATTGAATCAATTTAGAAGAATCATAAGAGAATACGCCCGACAGATCGGTGCACTGCCCTTAGCTCTGATACTTCCTCAAAGACAAAAAATAAGTAGACCAATGGTCGACACTCCCGACTAGGTTTTTTTTAACACAGTAGAAGACCTAATAGATTTCATAATCACTGAAATCGAACATCCTCTTAATCTAATCCCTGAAACGCCAGCCGACAACGTCTCTGAGCTGGACGATTTTTCAGAAGAGAAAGGGTTTAACTCAAGACGCTCATTTTCTGGATATGAAGATATGGAAGATCATAATGAACATGATGAAGAGAGGGGAAACCCACCACAAAAAAATCAACCTGTGTTGGCCAGAGATGCTTTGTCCATCCCTGGACGAGTACATAACCTTCCCCGACACTCAGAGAAATTACTTCCTAAATTTGACCCTGAAACTTCAGGATTACCTGAAGACCATATCAAGAAATTCATACTAGCTATCATACTTATGAATGCCCAACATGAAGACGTAGTATGCATGTTATTCCCCTACACTTTTGAGAATTCATCTTCCACGTGGTATTTTAACTTACCTGTAGGATCCATAACAAGTTGGAAAAAATTTCAAAAATATTTCTTAGATAAATTTGCAAAAGAGACTACTATAGGAGCTTTGATGGTTGAGTTGTTCATCACCACCATGAGATCGAAGGAAAGGGTCAAAGACTTTAATCAAAGATTTACAACCATCTTAAAAAAACTCCAGCTCGAAGCTAAACCTACTCAGGAGTTGCAAATCAAAGTATATGTTAATGCTCTCCTAGCTTATATTTCCATGTTTGTGAAGAGGGCTGATAAACGAACCCGGGATGAGAATTTTGAAGAATCCAAAACGATAGAGTTCCAAATGAAAGGATGCAAAGAAATTTAGGTCTCCTTAGTTAAGAAATAAGCTCAACCCCCTCCCTGGAGGGGACTATTGCTCACTAGACCCCCAGGGAAACAAGCAAAACAAGCTCCTGAAAAGGGAAGTGGGGACATAGAGGACCTACAACGCATGGTCAAGAAGTTATCAAACAAAATCATAGACATGAATAGAACTGCAGGGGAGGGAAACCAAGGCCAAAGGACCTATAATCCTTTCTTTAAAAAAAATCCACCTTTCAAAGAAATTGAACCTCCCCCAGCCAACCTAAACATCGATCTGGGAAATGTAGCATCCAACTCTTTTTGCACTTATCACCAAGAGAACCAATTTGAAAGAGACTCCCCTCAATGGGTTCATGCCATGAATTTGATGACCAATCGGTTTCTAGATGAGGTCTCCCTAATTGAACAACCAAGCGGGTCAACTATAAATATTGTCGATCAGGAAGAGGTTGATCCACCGGAAGAAACAACCATGTTGATATGGGATCCTGATGTACCTATGCCTTCTGATGACCTATGTGAAGTCCAGGAACCACCCACAGAAATATTGGTTGTGCAAACATGAAGTAGGGGTCAACTGGTCTCAGACAACCTTGCCTCTGCCCAATCTTCGGGAGGAAGCTCAACTCTCGATCACCCGAAAACACCTTTTGATCCCTGAAGAAACCATATAAACATCCATACATGAGAATCGCCCAAGTTGGATTACAACATAGTAGAATATTTGAAGAAGTTGAAGGCTAATATATCAGTTATGGACATATGTAGAATCCCTAAGAAAAAGGATTTCATGTTACAAGCTTTGAAATCAGTAGAAAATCCTATGACAAGCATCGACCTGGGAAGAAATCTAACTCCCACAGATCTAGGGAATAAACCGACTGTGAACACTTGCTCTAAAGATAAGAAGGGAAAACTTTTTGTCCCACCTTTCCTTTTAATTTTCGAAGTATTTAACAGGAACCTCCATAACTATTTGGTCGACTAGGGAAAATCCTCCAATGTTATGCCATTTTCTATTTGCAAAAAATTAAACATCGTTCCTCTCAAAAGAGATAAACATGTAATACAACTAGACAGAACCCAGGTGAAAGTCATGGGAGAACTCAAAGATGTAATGATCAGAATAGCGACACATCCTAAATTTGTGCAAGTGATTGACATCATTGTAGTAGATATCCCAGAAGCTTACGGGTTATTATTAAGACGAGATTGGTCTAAAAAGTTAAATGGATACTTTAGTACAGATTGGGCTCACCTTTGGTTTCCATTAAAGGGACACAAAAATATGATCAGAATTGATAGGGAAAGATATATGAAACATATTGTCACTGACCTAGAAACCCTAAACAAGCCCTCATCGACAAATTTCCCTGTGCTAGGAAATTATTCATGTGATTCCTACTTCGGGAATTTATCCTCTCTCATATGATGTCCCTCTTACTCAAAACTTTGAAATAATTTTTTAGGAGGAATTGTCGACAACGGCAGAAGAAACCATTTTCTGCCAAGAACCCGCATTAGAAATCACAGAACAAATAGGAGGAAAAGAGGAAAGTGACAGGAAAGAAGAAGTTGAAAGATTTTGCCCACAAGTTTGGACCTTATACTTTGATGGCTCTAAATCGAAAGAAGGGTCTGGGTCAGGGTGAATCTTCATTAATCCTAAAGGTAAACGACATTTTCTATCCTGTAGACTTGAGTTTGAGTGCACAAACAATACCACCGAGTATGAAGCTCTAGTACAGGGGCTAAAGAAATCTATAGACCTAAACATCAAAGAATTAAAGGTTTTCGAATAATCTGAAATCATTGTCAGACAGATAATGAATACTATACATTTCAACTCTCCACACCTAAAGAACTACCAACAGGAAGTGCACAGGCTCATAGAACATTTTGAATCTTTCAACATTACAGCGATTCTCAGAGGAAAGAACATTCTTGTTGATTCTCTAGCCACCGTTTCTTCAAGGCTATCACCTCTAGAAGATTATGAAGCCTCTTGGTTCACTATGGAGCTACTTTACAAATTGTCGGTGCCCAACAATATTTCTAATTGGAAGGTCTTTGAAGGAGATGAACAGATCATAAACTTTTTGACCAACCAAGATAATTTTAAAGACTTGGCTATCGACGATGAAGTTTTCCAAGAACAAATAACAGAGGTCGATCCTCAGATAGATCAACCAACAAACATATCGAAGTCTCACACAATTCTGAAGGGAATAGGCAATTTAGAAAACCTTTTTGACCTAAAGGAAAGGTTCAAGGGGTCAAAAAATGTGAAGACTAGTAGTTCTTTTCCCATGCATGAAACCATAAATATCGGAACCCTAGAAAACCCAAAAAATGTAAACCTCGGTAGGACAATATCCAAAGAGGAAAGGAAATATTATCTCAAACTTTTCAGACAATATCAAGATGTCTTTGCTTGGTCCTACTGGGATCTGAAAACTTATGATACCTGTATCATTCAACACACTATCCCTTTAAATCCTGAAGTAAAACCCTTCCAACAAAAACTTCTGAAGTACCACCCATCCCTAGAGCCTCTCATGTTTTAGGAGTTAAACAAATTGTTAGATGCCAAAATTATCTTCCAGGTTAGGCATTCTGCATGGGTAGCAAATTTGGTTCATGTAAGGAAAAAGTCTGGCAAAATTCGCGTATGCGTAGATTTCAAAAACCTCAACAGAGCTTCAAAAAAGGACAACTACCCAGTCCCACCAATGTAGCAACTCCTACAAACTGTGTCTGGCTCTAAAATTTTCTCCTTATTAGACAGTTTCTCAAGGTACAACCAAGTTCTAGTTTTAGAAGAAGACCGCCTGAAAACTACCTTCTGAACCAAGTGGGGAACTTTCGCTTACAAACACATGCCTTTTGGGTTAATCAATGTGGGAGAGACCTTCCACAGGGCCATGGACGTAGCATTTTGGGGACTAATAAACAAGTGTGTAGTGGTTTACTTAGATGACGTGACTGTGTATTCAAAGAATAGAGAAGATCACATTCAACACTTAACCCAGATTTTTGAAAGGTGTATGAAATACAGAATATCCTTAAACCCCAAGAAAACTGTTTTCAGTGTCGAGGAAGGTAATTTAGTATGCCACATCATATATCAAGTAGGAATTCGCATAGACCTAGAAAGAATTAAGGCTATAGCTCAGCTTCCATCGCCTCACAACAAGAAGGCTATGAAATTTTTCTTTGAAAAAATCAATTTTGTGAGGAAGTTCACTCCCGATTTCACGGAAACCATCAAACCCCTACAAAAAATGATTCGTAAGGATGTTGAGTTTAACTGGGATGATGAACGGAAGAAGTATTTCAGCAATATTAAAACTGCAATCTCTCAAGCCCCAGTACTGTGAAGTCCCGATTTCAGCAAAGATTTCTTCCTCTATACTTTCACCTCTGACCAGTCGTTAGTCGCGGTATTAACTCAGATGGATGATGACAAAAATCAAGCATCGGTATCGTTCATGAGCACTAATCTTCAAGGGGGTGAACTAAATTATCTTGCTATAGATAAACAGGCTTATGTGGTTTATAAGGCAGTAAAACATTTCATATGTTACATCCTCAAGAACCACACCAAAGTAATCGTACCTCACCCTGCAGTCCGATCCCTATTTACTCAACAGAAGATGGGGGAAAGAAGAGGAAATCGGATGGTAGTAGTTCAAGAATTTGATCTATATATAAAACCTGCTAAACTAATTAAAGGACAAGGGTTATGCAAACTGGCAGTTGAGGCTCAAGATCAAGTAAATGAAGACCCCGGATCGGAGAACGAAATGGAATTATGGTGTGGTGAAGCTTCATACATTTCCCCAGGACAAGAGTCTTGGTATGAGAAATTTAATTATCTCCTACACCATGGGACCTTTACAGAAAACCTCAACCCTGGGGAAAGCATAACTCTCAGGTTAAAATCTGTACAATATTGCCTCATAAATTTTGTACTCTTCTGGGTTAATTATGATGGGGTACTTTTAATATGCCTCGAACGAGAAGATGCAGACAAAGTTCTGAAGGAGATCCATGATGGCCCTACAGGTGGACATTTTGTAGGAGACACTACCTCTCATAAGATACTGAGAGTTGGCTATTATTGGCCCACTTTGTTCAAGGACACTCACACATACGCTAGAAACTGTAAAAATTGTCAAATAAACACCGGGAGAGAGAAGAGAGTAGTGGTCCCACTCCAACCAATGATTGTTTCTAGGCCATTCGAGCAATGGGGGTTAGATATCATAGGAGAGATTACACCAAGCTCTTCAAAACAACACAAGTACATACTTATTGCCACCGATTATTTCACGAAATGGGTAGAGGCCATCCCTCTGACTCATGTAAACGAGAAGGTGGTAATCCAATTCATAGAAAAATAACTAATCACAAGGTTCAGTGTCCCTTCTGTTCTTGTGTTTTAGAATGCAGCTTATTTTTCTTCCACTCTGTTAACATATTTTTCCCTAGACAAAGGAATCATAATTAGATACTCTGCAAATTATTATCCACAGGGAAACAGAGTGGCAGAATCAAATAATAAGAACCTAGTGAGGATATTGAAGAAAACGGTTGCAAACAACCAGAGGAATTGGCATAATCTACTCCATAACACTTTATGGGCATATAGAGTTACACCCAACGAAGCTATAGGGAACTCCCCATACTTTCTAGTATACGTACAGGAATCCATACTCTCGAACGGGTTATATCTCCCATCTCTTCAACTTTCTCAGGAGTACGGGGGGCATCCCTCATCAACCTTACAACAAAGAATTGACACCCTGCTCATGTTAGAATAAGAAATGGAGAAAGATAAATCAAAATTCATAGCTCACCAGCATATATTTAAAATATGGTTTGATAAGCATAAGTCTAAAGAGAAGAATTTTAAAGTAGGAGACCTAGTCTTGAAGTGGGACAGAGAAAATGAGCCTAAGGGAAAACATTTTAAGTTCCAGAATCTATGGCTCGGACCTTTCTAGGTGGCTGAGAAGATTGGGTTAGGCACATATCGACCACAGAATCTGAGGGGAGAATATGATGCTCTCCTAGTAAATGGCCAAGCCCTGAAACAATATTTTCAATAAATAAATAAATTGTGGTTATTTCTGATGTGTCGTTTGGTATTTTTGCAATTATACTTTTTTGTCCTTTGTGATCATGCTTCTAAGATTTTGAAATATTATGTTGAAGCAATACAATGGTTGACCTCAAATCATGCGACATACCGAACTATCTTCCTAACTCGTCCCTCGCATACAAACACAAGAAACGCTAAGGAACCTGCAGTTGTTTCAAGGGATTCTCTATCTAACCTACGTAAATGAACAACTTTGGGGAAATGTGGAAGTCTTTGCTTAGTGTTTTGGTAAGACCTTAAGGGAAAGAACGAAAGCTGGAAAGGACTACATGCACCTTTGAGACAGAACTAGTGAGTTTCATCCTAATCATCTCATACTTTTGCAAATAACAGACGTCCTCCTCTCTCGCTCGCTCATGGAATTATGCCAAAGTAAAATTCAACTATATCAAATGAGCGCACAGTAGGAGAGGGTATGCATATATCTTTTTCAGGGCTATGGACGCTCACTGGCAGCGAAGAAAGGTCTGTGATGTTAGGGTGACTCCGTCGGGGCTATGGATGCTCACTGGCAGTGGAGCAACACCGTAGCAAATGAACGAAGGTAACTAAAATGCCTAGTGCTAGTGAATGCTCTACTAGACTCTTGTCAAAAGAGGGCATGAGTCAAGGTTACAGGAAAATAAGGCGGAATAAAGGTTAAGAAACCCCACGGGTAGACCCGGAGGCATCAACCAGAGAATTTCAATGGAAGGGTAAAAGAGGCTCTGATTTAAAACCAGTTAAGTTCTCCACCAGTTTTTGCATCAGCCGAGCCCGAAGGAGGAACAAAGATTCTTCTTTCGCCTAGTAAGTCGCCATTTGTTGAGCACTCAACACACCCTAAAAAATCCTATGTCAAATTTTACTTTTTGGGTACCACTTGATCTTTTGCACTATATAATTCGACTTCATTATGAAAAATGTTGCCTTGCTTATCATCTTGACTCTCATTAAGTCTCTCAAAGTTTGCTTGAATATATGAAAACCCATAACTTAAAAGGCTTAACCTTTAAATAAAGAATCAATAGCCAAAAAATTTCACCTGATGCGCCCAAATTCGGCATCGGAAGGAATTAAAGGATGAAAGAAAACCACTCGAAAATAAACCAACATTCGTCAAGCATCGATCTTCACCGGCATCGGCAAAATAAAGTTTTCTTTCTCCACAATCATCACACAAGGATATCGTCGATAACCGATCCCTTTTGGCATCGGTAAAAGGAGAATAGAGTAAACGTTAACGGATAAATAAATGATATTGCCGATAGTCGATACCCGACGCGCTTAGCAAAATCGGAGAATACCAAATCGCGACGAACATTCGGACCACGCTAAAAGTTTTTCTCCGATCGCCAACTTCCGAAACGTTTCGGCATCGGGAGTTTTGAGGAAGTTATTCCACGGGAAAACTAGTGATAGGTTTGTCCCCAGTCGTCGACCCCCGATAGCTTGTTAGCTATACGAGTAATAGTCTTCAGTGAAAGATCATCGTATGGTGGGGAGAAAAACACACAAAGAAACTCAGAACACCACTGAGGGTAAATTCAGAGTTAACTTGGAGGAAATACGGTTGTATAAATGGCATGAACAAGTGACGCTGCGCAACAAATCCCAGGCTCGAAAATATGTTATGTTTCAGATAGGAAAAGATATAGACAAAGAACACAGGAAATACATACGCAAAGAAAGGAAACAATACATCCAACTGCTACAACTAGAATCCTTTCATCAAAGTTTCAGGACTTTTGCATTAGATTTTGATCGAGCTCAAATTATATACAATATACTCTCTCTACACTATTTAGCCAACCAACCTGGTTTACATTGAAAACATGAAATATATAGGTGAAGGCGTCACTTGGGTTGCCCTTCTCTCTAGCTACTATCCCTAGAATCTAGGAAACAGGCCTTCCTCCGATCAGTGGACTTTCATATGACCTCTTTCCCAAAATAGAAAAAAACTATGTATGGTCGCGTTATAACTGCTTGTTTCTTGGTTCCTTCATCAACAGGTCTCGTCATAGGGGTGGTGATGTGTCACATTTTTTCAACGTCCTTTGTGCTTCATGCAGTTGCATGATTGTATCATGCACTTCCCAGAGATATCTCTTGAGCCATGTCACGTTCCCTTCTTGGCCTTGTGATGCTGACACCTCAAAGGTATTTGCTGCCAACTGTCGTCTTAATTCTCTATTTTCCTGGTAGAGTTCGGCAATGGAAAGTTGTGCCTATTTCAGCTGTTGAGTTGGCTCTCAAATGTTAGTACCCATGGAATATTCCCTCCTCGTTCTGCTCCCTCTTTCTCAACTTGTGCCTTCAACAGGCTCTAGTTGAATAGCGCGCATAAGTAATTCCTTAGTAGTCGATCTTACGTGCGGCTTTCTTAGGACTTAGGTTTCCCTGACTTCCTTGTTCTTCCTTGGCATGCCCCTTCTCCAGGGTATCTGTTGTTGGGGAGGCATGCGTTCCAACGTCCCTTCTTCCGATGCAACTCCTTCCACTTCGGCCTTCGCATGGTGTGATATCATCATTTCTGCGAGCAGATGGGAATCTCCCTTTGAAACCTCGGGGATGCCCACTGCGAGTAGGAACAAATCCCAAATTCTTTGGGGCTTATCCCTAGGGCTTCTGCTACTCTGCATGCCCTTTCTTATGTTTTGATAGGTTCCCATGGTGCAACACATATCTATCTTATGCGTTAAAGACTTGGCGAGGGCCCGAGGCGGAAAACTTGATCAATCTGGGCTCGCGAGATGAACTACCGACAATGCATAAGCTTGGTGGTGAGTAGAATGCATGTAGAACATCCAAAATTTATAACAGAGCGGGCAGTAGGCAGAAATGTGTCAGGGAACATTGAATTCAAGGGGACTATATGTTTTGAAGCGAACAGAAGATTTTATGTGGCACATCCGCGCGGCGAGTACGTTTCGAGGCATGCAAGGTATAGCCAATAAGATTTGTAGGGCGTATGTGATACAAGCGTCGTGATTTTTCATCCTTCCAGCCTTCATGATGAGTTGATGATGGTTATTGCACTTGTCGACGCGACTTTTTTTTAAACAACTTGCCTCGACCTGAGGCACCTAACAACTACCCTTATGACAGGACCCGACTCTTTTGGAACAGACTCATAATCTTAACACATGTTTCACTCTGACATCCTTTCCCGACTCCAAGGGACAACCAGCCACTAGCTTGACTTTGACCCTCATGTTATTCTGTACTCGATATTTCATGTTGTGGCACATGGACATAACCTGACTAAGACCCACCCTAACTAGAGAAAAATGGCGACTCTAACAGAAGCGAAGCAAGCAATTCGAAAGCTGCAGAGATCCCATGAGTATCAAATAACCAGGTTTAGCAAGATTTGCAGGTATGTACCATTATGGATTTTTCATGCTTACACTTCATACATATATTTTACCCAGTTTTTCTCTGTACGCAGTCTCTAAAGGATTTTATTTTTTGATTGCAGGAAATATGCCTCCGAGTATTGGGCAAACATGGCACAGGAGCCTCATCGGGATATTCAGGAAAAATGGGCCAAGTGCAAGAAGAGTTGGGTCAAAATCATAAGGCAATGAAGGATATCGGACTCTCTGAGTTTTGCATGCCTAACAACTTTGTCGAATTGCATGACATAGTCAAATCGCACACCAATCAAGATTCATTATGGGTCAAAGAAATAGCAAAGGTGACAAACACAACGCAAGGTCAAGAACGACAGTTTATGGAACACTCGATCAAATCTCTAGCTATGCTGCAACAGTTAAGTTCCAGTATAGTCAAGCATCGGGCACATGCGATAGAGATAAGAGAAATTTACTCAGCCCCGATGGAACAACATAGATTCCCATATGCCAACACCTGTGAGGATCTGTTCATCAAGTGGTCGGAGTACGAGAAGATTCACCCTCTTAAGTGATATCTTGAGAGGACTCTTAGACAAATTGATAGGAGAAAACGCCACGTGGCGAATTTTGTTTTACTTATCTGCACTTTAGCCACTGTTTTTAGTTAATTTTGTGTTATAAATAGGAGCATCAACCGATTAGTAAAGGGTTGATGGTTGTTTCAAGAAACTGTCATTTTTTGTTTTGTTAAGAATTATTTTGGAGCTGCCTTTAATTGAGAAGTCCTTTTGGACCAGAGACAAGTTTAAGTTTTCATCAAATGCATGTATGATTGGATGTGGAGAAGAACTATTTCCTATCACGTCTTATGAATGGATGCAGTAATGAGTAAGAGCTATTAAATCTATTGATAAGTTATCTGATGCAATGTTTTACAGTTCTTTCTTTAATGATGAAAATGAATATTTTTGTTTTTATGTGATTGATGATTAGAGTTGAGTGAATTATTTTACTTACCATCATTTATCACATGCATGTTTTCTTTTGATAATTTGTATCTCAGTCAGTAATTGGAATACTCACATGGTTAATGTATTAGTACTAGGTCTCTGGTAGACGATCATTGCCTGCACGCTAGAGTAGAGGGTTATCCCAAGATTAGCCTCTTCTCCTGTAGTTTATTTTGTTCCCACTTTGTCACCTAGTTGGTTTATACCAAATTTATCTTATATCAGTCCTACCTAAGAGAAAAAAATACAAAAAAAAGAGAACATTTGAATCGAGGGAGAAAACCTTCACAAGAAAGCGTAAGCCCATCGATTATTTCGACCGGATCGCAAGATCTGGAGAACCATTCCACCATTAAACGTTGTAGAGTCTATTTGGGCCTTGGTGCCGGGTTTGGTTCTTGTTGTTGAGTTAAAGGGATTTAGGACCCATAAACACTTGGCTCCCTAGCATGTTTTCATAGCAAGATATTGTTGTGCGTTGTGAAACTGTGAGCTACAATAGTTGCATAGCGAGTTTACACAACGAGTGTTCTTCTTCAGTTGTCTTCACACAATTGATAGCTACAAGGTTTCTGGAGGCTAACACTGACCATTCTATCATCCCAACAAACATTACCCTCCATTTCTTCATCAAATGTATACTTACATCACTTGCGTAGCATTTGATCTCTACTCAAGTTTTGTGCAGCGTTCTTTTCCAGATAAAAATATCAAAATATTTTAGCCCTTTACTGATCAAAAAGTCAAAACTGTGAAATCATTGATTCTGTATTTCAGCCACCTCTGGAAGCAGGTATAACTTTCCCCTAGACCTTTTATTTATGACTTGACTCTTTTATGACATACCATATCAAATCTTATGGAAAAAAATTTAGACTCTTGACTAACTATCACCAACTTAATAACTCAAAATAGGAATGCATTGGTCTTCATAAGACGAAGGCATGACTTTGCAAACTCTCAACACACCTATGACCATACCTTAAAAACAAGGACACTAACAAGTGTGACAAATGAAATATTTTTCTCGTGTTCTATGTTATGAACACTAAAATAAAATTCTAATTGTTGCAACCATTGATTCAACCTAATAACATCGATCTCACCCTGGTAGGGTTCGATGTCCATTGTTGCTTCCACTTTAAATAGATATTGAGAGGAAGCGATGGCATTGGAACTTGGTCTCTCTTTCTCTAAATCCTTTTTCAACTCTTTTTTTGGGTCTTCATCATCTCTAGATTTCCCATCTAATATAGATTTTGAGTTAGAGCAACCAAATTCCTTGAAAGGTCCAAAATTGTTCTCCATATCTTCCATGAGAATGGCCATGTTGTGAGAGATGTCAATGACTTGTGCTTCTAACTTTGAAAATATATCCCTTGATTCATCTCGTGGATTATTATTATTGTACTTGTCTGCCATGGATAAGGTTTTAAGACTCCTTTCTTATGCCACTTCCCATATCCTGCAACTTCCCACAAAACTGCAAAGACCACTACTCTGATACCAATATGTTATGTAAACTACCATGGATATTCCACTGGAAACAATTCTTCACAATAGATCTGACAAGGTTTCTAAAATCCATTGTTATGCAATGTTTTAATCAAGATTTAGATTTTATGTTACTAGATAAATGCACGAAAATATTGAATTTACTAAAACCAAAATGAAATAAGTTAAGAAAATAACATACCATCCACACAATGAACACAATATGTACCATGGGAAAACTAGATACGAGAAAAAACCAACTAGAAGGTGAGGCATGTGCGTTGTTCTTTTCTTCTTAGATATGGCATGATAATACAAAGAAATGGGCTCTCACTATGGAGTTTCCATGGGAATTATGGAAAGTATTGTTGTTACAAGACCTTTGACTCCCTTTATTATTCTTCAATATCCCACTCCCAGATATTGTGCTCAACTATGGAACAATAACAATACAATAAGAATGGAGCCCCTTCCTTTCCTAGTGGCCCAATATTTAACATAGCTTTATAGTCATCTAGGGTTAGGGTTAGGGTTTTTTGGATGCCACAACTCCCAAGTAATGTTAGGGTTTTGGAACCTATAGAATATTCTTGAAAATTTCACACGTGACTATCTTCACATGTGTGAGTAGTGTGAGTTGATGTGGCAACCACTCCATGTCATGGTGCTTCATAGGATAGGTCAACTTGAGGGAGGCATAACTTCTACATACAAATTTTGATTGAGGTTATCTTCATGCTATTGGAAAGTTCTCGATGTGTAGAAAAATATCAAGAGTATGTGCAAGGTTTTGACTCCAAAAATGGTCATTTAAAGCTTCAAACGGACTTCAGAAGGTTCTAGACCCCAAATCCACAAAGTGGGGCCTAACCCTAAAATGGGCCTTAGAAGCCAATAACTCCAATTTTTCCAACTAGAAAGTACTAAAATAGATGAAAAATTACATAAATATCCATTTGGATCACCACAAGTGATCATCCCCTAGAGATTGAGCTTTTAAGTTATTATAGAAGTGGAAAATGCATCATATAAGGATCAATTCCACTTTGAAGCAATGTGAGCATTTTAACAAAATCAAAATTTTCTTTTGTAGATTGAGAGGAATGGTAAAATGTATAAGAGGGTCCAAGAAGATTCAAGGGGATGAGATGTATGTCCAATGATAGACCATGATGGAATATAAGCTAGTTAAAGCATGAAGGCTCTAAAAGAGATAACTTTGACATGGTCACTATAACCTATTATAGAGTGGGATTAATTAGAGGGAGTAATAAACATATTAGTTGGATTATGGTTTAGTGGTTCCAATACGGCATTTTTATACACATAGTTCAGGTTTAAATTTTGATGGGTACAGAGCCCTTGTGCGAGGAAATATTATTTCAGACTTGAGTTCCCTATGTCATCAAAAAATATTAACACATATTTAACAAGCCAAATTAGTTTAATTAAACATTAATAAGATATTTGATCTTTTTATATATAGTCACTAACACTTAAGTACACATTTAAATTAATAAGGCTATTTCAACATGTTAATAACCTTTTTTGGTTCTCTAACTTACTTGCCACTAAAGTTCCATTAGAGAGGCCTAAAAATAAAAGATGTCATGTTAGGGTGAATTAATTCATTTATTACTTTTACTCTAGTTTCAGATGAAGATCCCACATGTGATCTCCTCCCATTCTTGATTGCTTCAATAAATATGTATTCAATCCCACCATCCATCACTGCCCCATTTTCATTATAATGTATGTCCATTATTGGTGCTTGATCATGTTTAAAGAGTTAGCTAATTTTAAAGAGGACTCATACTTGAAAAAGGGAAATTACAAGGAAGCTCAAACTAGCAAGTTACATGTATTTTTTATTCAAGATTTCAAGCTTAGAAACACTTGCAACATATACATGCCCTCCTACATGTGCCTAAGATCCCTTTCATGTGCTATTCTTGATTCTATGAGTTGCATTTCAAGGTTCAAATTGATTCATTTTTGTTTGTCTTGCATTTGAACTTGCTTTAAATATTTTGAATACAACAAATATAACATATGCAACTTTAACCTTAAGTGTTTTTCATATTTCCATGTCAGTGCTTGTTGGTTTTTTTTTATAAATACCTTGGGAATGCATATGTATATCATTGGTTGGTGGTCGGTGGTGGGCCTAGGAATAAAAACAATAATGCTACTACCTCCTTGGATTTTTACTTAACTTGTCAACCTAGGGTTCGTACAAACTTTAGAGGTGTTGGGAAAAGTATACGCAAAGTGCACTGATAACAGACTAGGTTTGAAACTATCCAAGGGGTTTATTGCACGAAATCTTATTGTACTTGTGCAAAAAATATGAATTGAATGAAAACTTAAGGTACTTGTATGAATGGAAGAAAACCAAATGAAAGAGAAACTAATCTATATTTAGTAATATATTTAGTCTAATGGCGTGAAAGGAAACATATTGAGCTATAAGAAGAAACCAAATTGATTATAAAGCAAGGAAACTAATTATTTTTGCATGAAAGGAAATTGCATGGAAGAAGATGAACTATTGCATGGAATTAATGAACCTAATTATACTTAACCCTTGATCCAACACCAAGCCATGTGTTATCTTATTAACTAATGCTAAATTCATGAAACATTGAGTAAGAAATTCAAGAAAATTTAGCTAAAAATTTCCGACATGAAGTTTCCATGGCCACTGTAACAGTTCTACAGAATCTGTAACAGCGCTACAAGAAACTTCTATAGGATTACTAAAAGAGTCTTAAAGATCTTGTAAAAACTTTCCAAAGCATAAACAAAGCTAGACTAAAATGCAATGATATGTAAGTAAGGTTCTTAGCCTTGAAAAGATGCCCTTGAGCATCAATAGGTTTCCAACCCTTTCTACAGGAAACCTGTTGAAAATTACAGTTTTCTAACTACCTAAACAAAAGTTAGAGATTGTTGTGAATGACCATCTAATCTTCTAAGATTAAAAAAAAAAAACAAGAATTAAATTATAACACACTAACATGAAAGATAAAAGAAGAAATTACAACAGGATCCTTGATCCCTCTTGAGTGGGCTCTACCCAAGCAGCACAAGGAACCTTTAAAACTCTAATGAGATAACAACAAAAGAATATTTATTGATCAAAATCAGTTGTACATTAGGAGTAGAGCTCCAAGTCTCAACAAAAGCTTCTTCAGAAAAAGTAATACAATATTCATATTTTCGTGTGTCTTCTCCTACACTAGAGGCCTATTTATACACTTTGGAACTCAACATGTGCCCTTGGATCAAGGAGTAAATAGGGGAACAATGCATCCTTTCTCAATATCTTCTTATTTTCAAGCTTATGTTTGCAAGGAGTGGTCATCAATAGACTAGCAGCGCTCTTAAGGTAGGTGGGGAACAAGGGCCCTTGATTCTTGGAATCTTCCTTTTCTTAAGGGATGTTCGGCATGCTTGATTAATGATACACACTGTAATGCCCAAAATATAAATCTAAACATTGTTATCCTCACAAGCAATTATTTCTTAACTAAAACAATAT
>ML806393.1:63681-123976 GCA_009831015.1 Picea engelmannii | reverse complement strand
GTTATTTGATTTGTGTTTTTATCTCTAACCTTAGAATAGATCAGTAGCATGCATGCATAGTCTTGTCTTGATTGCAGGGAAGCTTTTGGAAGGATCAGCAGCAGCAAGGAGATAAGAAGCTCAACGGAGGATCTACTTCAACCATTGGAAAAAGGTTGGTTCATTCTTCCCTTGTGTGCATGTGAAAAAAAGGGGTTTTAGATTCGGGTAGAAGGTTAAAAGTTAAGTCTTGAGGGTCATGATCTGCGTATGAGCTTAGAGCCCTAGCTTATTAGTCCGTAGGGTAGAATACCCAACAACAGGGCCCTCCAATGCTTTGATTATACACTTTAAACTAATATCAGCTAAAAGAACTCTGCTAACAACAAGAACTAATAAATGAACTCATTCAAAACATTTGCACAAGTCTAATTTGTTAGCACATGGAATGGTCAAGTGTATTTGTTTCCAACTCACCAGGAAAGTTCAGAACATACTTATGATTACCACATGCACTTATCTTTCATTATTGCAACTAATAAATGTGTCAAGCGAAATTTTGTGGTTTTCAATGCCTTCATTTAATTATATTTTCAAGGATTATGTCACAGAAAATTCTAACAGTTTCCTTCAAGCACACTTTTGGATTTTGAACTTGGCCTTACAAACTGGTGGTGAAAACTGGCATTGTTGACTGGCGTTGCGGATTAGTTGCAAGAGACTTCCAGTTTGGATGCCTCTCAAATAGACCAAATCATGTTCACAAAGCACCAGCATCAAACCCAGGTCTATCAGGTATTCCTTGATGATCTACATATTGTTCAAAGGTTGAAAGAGGAGTTTATGTTATTGAAATTACTGACGTTGTGAATTTGTTGTTTCCAGATTGTCAAAACCCTCATTTTCTACATCCATATGAAACCCAGTCCAGTCTTAACCAATTGTATAAGATATATATCAAATATGAGGAATATGGTTAATCATTTGTAGAATTAAGCTAAAATTGCATATCATATTGGCGCTGCAAACTGATACTATTGTTGTTGAAACACTATTTTAGTAAAGAAATTTCAGTTGTCTTCATTTTACTACAAATCTCAGTGGTTTCCCCTTTTATCATCTCTTCTGAAATGTGTTCTATTTCATACCACTAAGGTGTATAAGCTTTGGACAAGGTGAACTCCAGGAAAACAACTCTGTTATTAAACTCTAAAATTCTTGTTTATCATGTTTTCACACACCAACTGTCATAACAAATTACAGAAAGTATTCTTCAAGCAGTGATTATAGATAGTCATCAAAACAAGAAGACTCACAAGGGAGGGGATATTTTGAGGACTAAATCATATGATATGCAGCTCATTAACTCTAAACCATTCTTCTAAAGGGTGGGTTGCCTTATTTTTGTCAGAAAATGCAAAGAGGGCATCCTAAAGTAGCAAAAAGGAATTTATATATGTTGGCTAAGATGGCTACTAGAAGGAGTACCATAGCTAGAAGATGAATATCAAATTATCCTCCACATCAACATCATTTTTTTCAAGGTTTAATGTTTTGCACACAGTTACAACATTAAGTGATGGTTTTGGATTTTGAGTTAAACTTAGCATCTTTTTATGTTTCGTCAAGGTTACTTCAGGTTGAAATAAGATTGCAACATCTTGTGGAAGGTCTATCCTACTTCAGGTACAAGTTTTGAAAGGCTGGAATATTTTTTCAAGAAAACGGGTTGCTACAGGAAAGTTTGCAGTGCTTGAACTCCCTAGCGTTGTGAACTGGTAATTTGGGACAGTTTGTAGCAATTAGCATACAACAAAGTCATGTTAGGATCATAAATTTTGAATTCCAATATGGTTTCTTCTGAAATTTGGTGTGGAGAAGTACCATATTACCATTTTGTGGTTCTTCTGAAAAAAAAGCATCCCGACCCAGTTCGTGGTTTGGGAGAAAGGTCAAAACCATAACCTATAGGAAAGTTCGCATCGTATGTTGTCAAAGGCATTGTGAACTCTAACAGTCTAACAAATCTGAGATATGGGAAGGCTTCCAATTGTCAGGGAAGGTTATAATGGTTTCCTAGGAGTTATTTGGACATGAGGGGCATGTGTTCCATCTTGAGATCAAGCAGCATGACCTGTTTCAAAAGGCATTTATCACAATAGACAAGATCCCAAAAATAGGAATTTGTTATGTTTTTGTTGGAATCTTTTGTAACATACTCCTAAATGGAGGAGAATCATAAGTAGCTCCTTGGTTTTGACCTCCTTAGAGTAGAGAGAGATCATTCACTATATATGAAGTGGATATTTATAAGGAAAAGGTTGGATCCATGATCCTAGAGAGGAGAGAGCTAGAAGAGCAGTTTAGCTACTCATTTGTAAGCATGGGGGCCAGTTTGTAATCAACATTTCTTCCATTAAATATTCATGAGAGTTGTTTATTAGATTGCCTTTTTTTTCCCCATTTCTTTTGTTATCTTATTGATTGAATATATTGCAAGTTTTGAGGATCAAAGGTTTCCTTTGATTAATGGATCCATGAGAAGCAAAGGATCTATTGTAGATGGCATGTTAATCATTGTTTTTATTCAATCTTTTTTTCAATCTATTCTGCACAGAGGATCTTTGTTTAGTAGAAATTATTCTTTTGTTCACTTTCCTTTATTCTAATCATCATCATATAAACTCTTAATATGATATTTATCTTGATTTCCTTCAATCTGTAGAGTGGCTTTGAATCCATTCCCAATTATAGATCATTGATCTATAGTCGGACTATTGTCCTCCTTCTTGTTCTTTCCTATTGATCCACACATTTAAATTGATTTTATTTTTCAAATCCTGTTGAGTATTAGGAGTGTTCTTAAATAATTCTAAGAACAACTTATAGTGCTAATATTTCAGGTGCCATTGTCGAGGACGGAAATGAAGTAATCTTCCCTAAGAGAACAACATAGAACAGATCTAGTCTTTGATGGTGAACAAGGGTTGGTCACATAATATGGACTACATAATTCACTTGGAGACTCCACTCCATGAAGAAATAACATGTTGGCGACTTCAATGATACAGGACGGAAATGGAAATGGATGTTATCCTTTCATAAAGGTATGCATTTTTTTATTTCTCAAACATAGATGGTTTTCCACATCCAGTGCCTACTATAGCAGAATGGGATAACTATCTTCCCATATTCAGGGGAAGCAAGTATGATCATCTCAATGAGCACTTATTGAATTTTCATATATGCATGCTTTAACATGATTTTTTTCACGAGGATGTCTTAATCAAGATGTTCATTTTTTATTAGGAGAACATGCTTGTGAATGGTGGAAATCCCTCCCCAATGATAGCATTCATTCTTTGAAGGAGTTTCACATTGTTTTTCATAATCATTACAAAACAAATTATATGAATGATATTATTTTTGAAAACTATTGTAAAGAATTTGGACCCTACATATAGCATTTAATTAGTATTCCTTTTGGTTATAAGGATGTTTGTGATAGCAACACTGTAGACCCATTTTACCTTGATTCGAATGTCTCTAGTATTCTTGACTATGATATAGAGGCTGCCCTAAATTATGATAAATATCAAGTCCAGCATCTCGAGAACATATTGAAACAAAAAATAATGAATACCAAGATTCAAAATTTTTTTACAATCAACCTATTTTTTATGAATATTCTAGTGATGATGATAAGAAGAATTTCCTCATGACATCTTTGGAACCTCTCAGCATTGTCCCTGTATATGATGTTTATGAATATGATTCTTGGGAATACAATGGAGGTGAAAATAAAGATCTACAGAAGAAACTGATCCTGCCTTTATCACCAAATGATGACCAACAAATTGCAGAAATTAGCTTCCCAAATGGAGAATACAACATTGTCAAAGGAGTAGTTTATACACACAGTCAACCCATTTCTTTTGAAAAGAAAACAGAGGCACTCTCGTATGATTTTGATGATCTTGTGGAAAGATATACAGAGTTGTATTAAGGTAATCATTCTTATATTTATGACTTCATAAATGAATATTTTCATAGTTGTAAGAATGGGCATTTAGTTCATTTATTTTTCTATTCTTGAGTCTTCTCAGCCATATATATGCTTAAAGATGGAAGTAGATTTCAGTTTGTGATCCAGTTACTTGAATGGATATATTTTATTTACCATATCACTTGAGAAGGCAACAAAATTGGCTAGAAGTAGGAATGTATATAAATAAGCTAGTATTTTTGAGTATTTTGTTTTCAGTTTGATGTTGTTTGTAGAAGAATAACAAAAATAAGACTCGATAGCCCAATGGAGACATTGGTGGATTCAATATTTTTTTAGTTTTTCGTTTGGATAAATTTGCATGGATGTTCTCAGTATCAGGCACAGGTTTGCATGTTCTTGGCAGCTCACAGGGAGCATGTCATCCCATGTGGAGCCAATGTTAGCACATGAAATGGTCAGGTTTATTTGTTGCCAACTCACCAGGAAAGTTCATAGTGTACTTATGAGTACCTCATGCACTTATCTTTCATTATTTCAACTAAGAAACTTTTCAAGGGGAATTTTTTGGTTTTCAGCACCTTCATTTAATTAGATTTTCAAGGATTGTGTCACGAAAATTTCTAACAGTTTCCTTGAAGTGTGCTATTGGATTTTGAACTCGGTGCTACAGATTAGCTGAAGAAGACTTCAAGTTTGGATGCCTCTCAAATATACCAAATCAAATTCACAAAGAAAAAACATCAAACCCAGGTGTATCAAGTATTCCTTTATGATCTACATATTGTTCAAAGTTTGAAAGAGGAGTTTATGCTGCTGAAATCATTGGTGTTGTGAATCCTCTATTTCCAAATTGTCGAAACCCTCATTTTTTGCATCAATATGAAACCCAGTATTAACCAATTGTATGAGATCCTTATCAAATATGAGTAATATGGTTAATCATTTGCAGAATTAAGATAAAATTTCATACCATATTGGCACTGCAAACGGATACTATTGTTGTTGAAACCCTGTTTTAGCAAAGAAATTTAAGTTGTCTTCATTTTACTACAAATCTCAGTGGTTTTCCCTTTTATCCTCCCTTATAAAATGTTTTCTATTTCATACCACTGAGGTGTATAAGATTTGGACAAGGTGAACTCTAGGAAAATGGCTCTGTCATTAAACTCTAAAATTCATGTTTATCATGTTTTCACACACCAACTATCATAACAAATTGCAGAAAGTATTCTTCAAGCAGTGATTATGGATAGTTATCAAAACAGGAAGACTCACAAGCAAGGGTATATTTTGAGAAATCAACCATATGATATGCAACTCATTAACTATGAACCATTTTTCAAGGAACTCTTCTAGAGGGTGGGTTTCGTTATTTTTGTCAGAAAATGAAAAGAGGGCATCCTGAAGTGGAAAAAAGGAATTTAGATATGTTGTCTAAGATGGGTACTAGATGGAGTACAAAAACCAAAAGATGAATAAAAAATGATCCTCCACATTAGAATCATTTTTTTACAGGTTTATTTGTTTGCACGCAGTTACAACATTAAGTGATGGTTTTGGATTTTGAGTTAAACTTAGCATATTTTTATGTTTCTTCAAGGTTACTTCAGGTTGAAATAAGGTTGAAAAATCTTGTGGAAGGTCTATCCTACTTCAGGTACAAGTTTTGAAAGTTTGGAATCTTTTTTCAAGAAAATAGGCTGCTAAAGAAAATTTCGCAGTGCTTGGACTCACTAACGCTGTGAACTGGTAATTTGGGATAGTTTGTAGCAATTAGCACACAACAGATTCATGTTTTGATCATAAATTTTGAATTCCAATATGGGTTCTTATAAAATTTGGTTTGGAGAAGAACCATATTACCATTGACTTGCTAAAAAAAACTCAGCCTGACCCAGTTCATAGTTTGGGAGAAAAGTCAAAATCATCACCTACAAGAAAGCTCGCAGCGCATGTTGTCAAAGGCACTGCGAACTCTGACAGTCTCACAAATCCGAGATATGGGAAGGATTACAACTATCAGGGAAGGTTCAAATGGTTTCCTAGGAGTTATTTGGATAAGAGGGACATGTTTTCCATCTCCATATAAAGCAGCATGACCTGTTTCAAAAGGCATTTATCACAATAGACAAGATCCCTAAAAATAAGAATTTGTTATGTTTTTGTTGGAATCTTTTGTAGAAGACTCCTAAATGGAGGAGAATCATATGTATCTCCTTGGTTTCGACCTCCTTATAGTAGAGAGATATCATTCATTGTATATGAAGTGGATTTTGATAAGGCAAGGGTTGGATTCATGATCCAAGAGAGCAAAGAGCTGGAAGAGTAGTTTAGATGCTCATTTGTAAGCCTAAGGGCCTATTTGTAATCAACATTTTTACCATTAAATATTCATGAGAGTTGTTTATCATATTGTCTTCTTTTTTTTCTCATTTATTTTGTTATCTTCTTGGTTGAATATATTGTAGGTTTTGAGGATCAAAGGTTACCTTTGATTAATGGATCCCTGAGAAACAAAGGATCCATTTTAGATGGCATGTTAATCATTGTTTCTATTCAAGATTTTTTTTCAATATATTCTGCATAGAGGATCTTTGTTTAGTAGAGATTCTTCTTTTGTTCACTTTCCTTTCTTCTAATCATCATCATATACACTCTTAATCTGATATTTAGCTTGATTTCCTTTAATCTGCAGAGTGGTTTTGAGTCCATGTCCAATGGTAGATCATTGATCTAGAGTCATACTATTGTCCTCCTTGTTCTTTCTTGTTGATCCACCCATTTAAATTGATTTTATTTTTCAAATCTTGATCGGTATTAGGCTTGTTCTTAAAGAAGTCTAAGAACAACTTATAGTGCTAACATGATTGTTACAAGGAAAATCTCTCTATGGTTAGGGGTAAACCACAACAGATGGAACAACACCCATAAATCAACTGTAATATCAAGTATGTTATATAAATGAAATCATAACAACACAAGTCTAAAATCCTACCTTGTATGGACATTCGAAGAAGACCACAATTGAGCACATCACCCCAAACTTTATACCTGTAACTTGTCCTCAACAACCATGATATGAAAGGATATGGTGATAATATATAGTGTCAGCATATAAATTATCATAATACATTAACATACATGACAAATACTCCAATGGAATAGTAATTCAAACATTTGCAAGATATCAATTGGATGAGAAAAGAGTATTTCTATTAAAATAATTAGTAGAAGTGCATAAGTGACAAACTTTTGTAACGACGCATATCGGAACCGAGAAAATAAATCCCTCCAGTTGGGCCTCCACCACTTCAATCCTCCACAAAGGAAAGCTCATACATAGGAGTCAATGAGGTTTTACATCACAAAGAAGGAAGAGCTTGGGGGCTAAACAAAAGAAGTTCATACTTTCAAGGACAAAGGGATGCAGACTCAATATGAAGTGAAATTTCTCCAGAGTGTCTTTTCTCTCAAATTCAAATTGTTGAATATATTCAAGGCTTCGATATGGCTCAATTTATATCCTCCAAATGGAACTGAAGGGTCGAGTCAGAGTGTTTCCGGTATATGGAATGTCAAGGATCATAGATCTTGTGACATGGCATTGAAACCCAACATAATTTTTAATTTTTGAGCACCAAACCCAATGTACACGGGTTGTAGTGGAGAAAACTGTGTATACACTTGTTGTATAACTGATATGGCATGTATATGTATAAAAATGTGCATTTTTTGCTCTGAAGTGAACAAAAATGGGACTTCAAGTCTACAGAGGGAAATGGAAGGCCATCTAAGAACGTTGCATGGAGTGAGGAAAAAATTGTTGTAACAAATGCCCCCTAATCTGTGAGGTTAGAGGACTATCTATAATGGCCGAAATACATTATAATTCCTAGAAGTGGAGTAATGAAGACTCAACTAGAAGTACTATTTACTCATGAGAATATTACAATCCATAACGACTTTGTACACATGGTTGTCAATCTGAATTACACTACAGATCCATGTGGAAATATATCAAATAGTTGTGCATGGCCATGAATAGGAAATACAAAGTGGGCATATGGCATAGGCTCTCATAGTCATGAACAAGACATAGTGGAGTCCAGTCTCAAAATCAACTAAAGATATGTGTATACAATGGAGTACAATCGGATCTTCCATGATCACTTAAGTCATATAGGTATTGGTCCAATGAAAGACAACAACAGATAAGGAATGTTGCTACTATAGGTTGGAGGTATTCTATAGTATCCATACAAGGTGCAAGTCTACATCATGTGAATAGAGGAGTTGAGGTCAAACACAATGAGACTTCATTTGATTACTAATCATTAAGGTATACTGTTAACAAACACAAGACAACCCACCGATAATGAAATTAGGTGTCAAGGCACCGAGTACATTTCACAAGTGTGAATAATAGTTTTGAGGTCGAACACTTGAAGAATCCATCGATCAGGAGAAATTAATGTATTCCCAATTTTCAATGGTGGGAGATCCTGCCACTAATGACTATAAGCCTCTAGGTACTCACAGTACTCTAGGTCTTGTTTCCATAATATATGAGCTGAAGTCGATGGAAGGAGACTTGTTGAAAGGAGAGAATTAAGGAATCTATCATCATCCAACATGAGGTACAAAGTAATAGCTTGATGATTAGGAGGAGATCAAATGAATAGGATTTTCATGAACGAATGACCATGTGCATCCCTTGCATGCACCAAATGCAAGTAGTGCATGAAAGAGACCCTCTGAATAGAAACCAATAAGGAAAACTATCAACAAAGGTGAGGAAACCACCAATAGGTATAATGGAATATAGGACACTGCATGAATCCCAATGTGTGAATAGGTTTATTGTCATTGAAAATAAGGGAAACCCCCCCATCAACAACCAATGAGGAAATATCATATGTTGGGTTCAAGGTTACCTACCCATAATGAAAGTAGGCCTAGGGTACAAGGTAGGAGAACAACTTCATGTGATTCTGAGATACATTGAGGGTATGGTCGACATGCAAAGTCAAGAGTTCTAAGAAATGGCCAACACAAGATTTTAGAATTCCTTGGAACAAGAGTATGAGACATATGGATAAATCATGAAGAATATACTTGATAATGATCATTGATAAAATTTTGTGACGCAAGAGGCATCAACAAACTCTCCATAGGGACAGGAAGAATAACCAGTCAGAGGATTAAAGTCTAAGTAATGAACTCAGCTTCCTAAGTTCATGCTAAACCTAAACTTTGGATTAAAATGGACTCAAATGTGTGTGCTTTTTTCAAAGGCGACACGAATGTTGCTGATACGAGATAATATTATTTTCCCTCTCATCTTTTTTTGGTTTTCATAGGAAAAGAAATGTTATGATATAGGAGAGGAAATGAGTGCCACAAGTAGGAAACTAGTTACAAGCAGTGGAACATACCTATTCTAATGCAAGAAAGTGCATGTGAGGCATGGACACTCGAGGGGATGTTTCCTCTAAGGGTAAAGGGTGTCAAGATGCAAAGGGTATATGGAAGGAACTACTTGGCTAGTGATGAAAATTGCGGAGGCAAGATTCTTATAATCAGAAATTGAGAACTGGAAATAGGCTCAACAATGCAAGGAGGATGATGGAGTGCTACAAATTAACTCAAAAATGTCATTTTTCATAGATTTAGTCCCCTAGGTCCGAAAAAGTATAAAAAAATACCCATAAGAACTCTTCTAGCCAATGGTGACTAGAGTATTTTTTTTTCATAATTAGTATACTTGGTCCGGAAAAGGGTTAAACTTATACCAAATAGACGTCATTTAAAAACCATTTTAAAGAGTGTGAAAGATATAAGTTCACTCGACAATCTTTTTTTGTTTTTTTGGGAGTCAGAAAAGATCTTAACCAAGACTTGGGGGGAGTCCCATAGGTAATTTTCAGAATTCTTGTGAGTAAGAAAACGAGCTTTGAACGCAAAGTCATATTGGGACTATAAGGAACTCTCGATCCTATGGAATAACTTATGCATGGGAACCAAATGACACAAAGGTTTTGACTAGGGCACCCATGTTTGGTAAGTCCCTACTACTTAATAATGACACTTCCTGTAGCATTGAGAAGGTTTTGCGTCACTAAGAAATGGGTTAACACCTAGGGTGTATGGATCACGGTCATAATATGATGCAAGAATGCAAAGTGGAGTGAAAACCTATCCTATATGTTGTTGAAAGAATATACCTACCAAAGGCATGAATGGGTGGTAGGATGTTGAAAATTCATTAAAAACTCTAGACAAAACCACTAAAAACCAAGTCTTTCCACTGCGCAATTAGTCCATAAGGTCAAAAATAGAAAATAACTATAGAAAGTGGGTAAACAATTTCTATTGATAGTAAAAATAAGACATTTTACCATACCATTTGAGTATTTTCACTCACGTAGTGAATTTTAGGCCATTTTTCCCACAATCTTCAAGTGGCGATTGTGGGAGCTACGATCAATGGAATCAACAACCATCTAGACCAAGTAAGTTCCCAACCCATCCTCTTCAATTTTAATGGTTTAAATTCCATTTTTAGTCCCCATTTTTTTAGTAATAAAGGTCGCTACATGGGAACTAGGGTGTACACGAGTGATAGATCATTGGGTCGCCTAAATGACCCCATATACATGGGAAAAGCAAATCCTATATGTGTATATGAATCCCTATAGGTGACTATCATAAGGTTAGCCCACGTACAATTCCATGAACAAAGTTTTGAAAGTGTTTTAATTCAAAAAATGATCTTTCCTTTGCAGGATGGTTATTGAATGGAGGGAAAGGGAGCATGAGGAGATAAATGCAGAAGTGGGAAGAGATGAAAGGGCCCAAAAATATTTGAAACATGTGGCCTTTGTAAATTTTGGGCTCTCAAAGGAATGAGGGATCAGGTGAGGTTGCTTCAGTTACTTGTAAACTACTGGGATCTGGAAACCGAGCCTTTCAATATTGATGGGAACCATTAAGGATTGAAGTGGATGATATATACTTTATCATGGGATTGTCTCATGGAGGTAAGGTAGTGAATCTAATGGCCCTAGGGGATGGAGGTGGTATGACTATGGAGGAGTAAATTTCCACCCATTGTGTTGTAGGAACAGATAAAGTAGGGAGTCAACTCCCTATCAAGGCAATCAAGAACCTGAGTCTAAAGATCATCATTCTAGTGTAAATGTTTGAACATGCACATAATAGATCTATCTAGGAATTGATATACATGGTTGCAGAGAAAATAGAAGAAAAGAGAAGCATGAGAGAAAGAATGGAAGAACTCTCATTGACCAAATGAATGAATGATAATTTACACATGATATACTATGTATAACTCAACCAATGCACACTGGAGGACAAGCAAATGCACCATAGTGGTGGTCTAGAGTGATCTGGACACACACCAACAGTTACAGGAGTAAACTTCCACATATTCTAGTCTCTTGGGAAGTTATGGGAATGAACTACCACCTAGCTAAGTTAACTAGTCTATTAGTCTTCAATTAATTGACTGAAACAGAGTGAAGTGAGGACGAGATCAAGGAATCATGAGTAATGCGCTAGTATGGTGATGATCCCAAGGAAAATGCACATTAGTTGGTGATGATATCAATGTTTCATGGTGATAATACCAATGTGGCATCTAGACTCCACTCAACTGATCAAATTGAAGTGTGAACTGAAGAGAATATTCTACTAGAGCAATATTCTAACTAATAAACATAGGAAAAATATATCCTAGGTGTGTGTGAACTAACTCCAACACCCCCCCTAAACATCACTATGGTGAAAATAAATAATGGGTCCCAACAACGAGGCCATGTTAGGTACCCAAATACAAAAAATACACTGAAATAAACAAGGAAAGAGGGAAAACCTCATGGGAAGACCCCCCCTCAAAGTACAATGTATGTAAAAAGAAGAACTGGCATTTGTTAGGCAATTGTGTCCTTCACTCCAAGACAACTGCGCAGAGAATGAAACTTATGCTCAGTGAAGGTCTTGGTGAAGATGTCTACAGTCTTTTCTGCTAAAGGAAAAAATTGCAGGTCGATGATCCCCTCATGTACTAAGTCTCGAATGTAGTGCATGTAGATATCGATGTGCTTCATCTACTGCCACTAAACTACATCTCTGCAGAACTTCAGAGTGCTCTAGTTGTCATACCAGATGAAGATCGGTCGATGAACTGAATTCTCAACTCAATGATAAAATGGTGTAGCCACATAGCTTGAATGGTTATGTTAACTACCCCTCCGTACTCTTCCTCAGTTGAATATAGAGAAATAGAAGCATGCTTATTGCTCGACCAACATATAGGCCTAGAACCAAGACTTAGTGAGTAACCAAATGTGGACTTGTGATGGACATCCCAATCAGAATAAGTGAACTCGATGAGGTCCAATGTAGAGTTTGTTGAATAGTTAATCCCAAAGGTGATGGTTCCCTATACGTATCAAATGATACGCTTTGCAACCTTCCGATGTAGCTCATGCGGCTCTTGCATGAACCTGGAGAATACTCCCATTGCATATGAGAGTTTTGGTCTGGATTGTGTGAGATACAACAAGCTCCCCACTAGATTTCTATACAATGTTTTGTCAACCAGTGGAGTGTCCCCACCATCCTCAAGTCTGAATCCTGATAGGAAAGGAGTCAAGGCAGACTTGCAGTCTATCATGTGAAATCTCTCAAGGAGATCTCATTCATACTTGACCTGAGACAGTTTGATGCTTGATGCATCTTGAATGATCTCGAGTCCAAGAAATAAGTGCAGCGGACCCATGTCCGTCATCAAGAATCAGTCATGTAGAATTCTCTTGACTGTAGCAATTGTTGAAGTTGAGCAACCGGTGATCAACAAATCATCAACATATAGAACTAAGAGTAGAAGTGAATCATTTGTCCTGAGCATGTAAACATTCAGGTCTAACTTACAATGTACAAAGTTCTGTGACAGAAGCTAGGAGTCCATCTTGGCATAGCATGCCCTCAAAGCCTTCTTGAGGCCATAAGGAGACTTCTTCAGTCGAAAGACAAAAGATGAATCCTGCAAAAGTCCTTGGGGCTTCTCCATATAGATCTCCTCAGAGAGATCATCGTGAAGAAATGCATTCTTCATGTCCATCTAATGGAATTCCCATCCCTTGTCTTCCGCAATGGCAAGTTCCAAATGTATGGAATCCATATTCGCTACTGGAGAGAAGGTCACATCATAGTTAATGCCATGCACCTATTGAAATCCTTTGGAAACTATCATGGCTTTGTATCTGCTAATATTTCCATCCACTTCCCTCTTGGTCCTGTAGACCCATCTGCACCTGACAAGTTTACTTCCTGAAGGAAGGGGAACCAAATCCCAAGTCTAGTTCTCAAGGAGAGAGTTTTACTCCTCCTACATGGTGGATTCCCAAAAGGTATTTCCAGCAGCCTCACCATAAGACTGTATATCTAAAGACTAAACCAAGAAAATATTCCTAGGTGGCATCGGCTCAGTGGCAGTGAGTGCAAGAGGAGGCTCCTCGAAATGCGATCGATTCATCCTACTATCATCTAGCTCCCAAACAAGATCCCCTGCATCCTGAAGAGTAGTTTGAGCCCACTTGGGCCTCTTCTCTGGATCTACATCTGCATCTGGATGCATTGACTCTTCATCTGACTGTACTGACTCTGTATCTGGATCATCTGAATCCTCTGAATCAGAACTCTCATTTGAATAAGATTTGGTATGTGGAAAAAAAAAATGTATTTATGCAACTATTGAGGTACATGCGAGACACTTTCGTCGAATTGGACACTATGCTCAATGATGAGTCGATCCAAGGAAATTTCAATGAGTATGTATCCCTTCACATCGTCAGGGTATCCAACAAATATACACTCTATTCTTTTTGGATCAATTTCCTTCCTCTACTCAAAGGGAATCCTGGCCCATGCACATGAACCAAAAATATGAAAGTGGGTCACTTCCGGTTTGAGGCTGCTCCCAGCCTCATAGGGGATCTTATCCTTGACAGATCTATGGGGAGATCTGTTTTGGATGTAGGTTTGACAATTAAGTGTGTGTTCCCATAATCTATGTGGCAGTGACTTTGCATGTATCATGCAAGATTCCATCTCTTTTAGAGATCTATTTTTTTGCTCAGCAACTCCATTTTGTTGCGGAGTATAGGGAACCATGTGCTGCAACTAAATCCCTACCTCATGAAAAATATTATGTATCTCATGGTTGACATACTCTCCCCCATTATCTGTTTGGAGGACTTTGATTTTATTTCCTGACTGTGTCTCAACAAGGGATTTGAAATCTTTGAGGTGTTGAAAGACCTCTGATTTTTTCATGAGAACGTAAATCCATGTGAAACGTGAGAAATCATCAACAAAAATGAGAAGGTACCTTGCTTTACTGATTGATGGATGCGGAAAATGGCCCATGAGGTCATTATGGATCATATCTAAAGGATAGGAAGCCTTCTGAGTCTTTCCTTTGTTGAATTTCTCTTGAGGGTATTTTCCAAGAACACATCCCTCACAAATTCCTTTGGAGAAGTGGATGTCGGGTAATTTATCAACCATTCCCTTTTTGCTAAGTTGTTGCATATATCTTAAATTTAAATTCTTGAACCTTTTGTTCCATATCCTACTACTTTCATCAGCATGGGTAAGCAGTAATGCAAAATCTGATTCAATAAATTCAAAAAAAGTGTAGAGTCTAGATTTATGATTTACCTCACTGGTAGCAACCATCGAATTGGTTTGCATGTCATAGATATCCATTGCATCAGGTGTGAATAAGACTCTCTTTCTGGTGTTGTATTTTTTTATCTGATACACAAAGAGAAGATTGACGGAAATTTTGGGAATGTGAAGCACATTCTCAAAGCTTTTGTTTGTGAGTTCAATTCTTCCTTTGTCAGTGACCTCGACTAGAGAGTTTTCCCCAATCATAATAGAAGGGCCTTTGCATGAATCCAATGAAGAATAGACTTATTTTGTGGCATCCATGTGGTGTGATTCACCTGAATATATGATCCAAGGATCGAGATAGGAGTTGATGGCAATCAAGGCATGGCTAGAATTGCATTTCTTAGGATTTTGATCTTATGGCTTCTTCTTCTTGGCACCCTAGGGGATACGATCTACAAGGTTTTTTTGTTGAATTATTTTGGTCATTAGATATATATATTTCTACATACATGTGGATTCTGGATGGAATCCTTTATGGAAGTAAGTGTATTTCTCCCCTTTTATTTCCTTTCCACCTTTCGATTTGGAGGCATCGTTGAAGGGTTTTGAGTACCCTTCCTTCTTTGGATTTTCATGTGATTTCCTTTTGTATTTGTATTTAGATTTATGATATTGATGACTGCTACCATATTTCACAGTAAGTGCATGTGCCTTTGGGCCTTTTATTTTTCCCATGATAATGAGATTTTTATGCTCTTATGTTAGAGACTCGATAAAGTCCTCAAGAGAGGGAATCTTCCAGGTGGCTCCATAGTTAAACCTAACTGAATGAAATGTGGATACAAACACTAAGTATTCTAGACCAATTTTGGAGAGAATGGTGAGAACCATTTGTTTCTCCTCCTTAGATTTATCAACCCTACAAGCCTTGAGTTGTGATAGTAAATCCATATATTTGGTAAAGAAATATTGGAGATTGTCAAAGCTTTTTGGATCCAATGTGAGAAATTCCACCTCGAGCATATGTCCCCTCATCTCATCCTATTTTCCAAAAATCCATTCCATGGTGTTCCAAGCTTCATTGGTGGTTTTACAGGAGGATATGTGAAAGAGGAGTTCAGGAGAAATGAGACTGCAAATTGTTTTGAACGCTTCATCCATTCAATTTAGATACTTGGATTTTTCTATGGATGATGTTGGTTGTGTCTCTATGTTCATGGTTAACCTATAAAATCCTCTTCTTTGAAGATTGATTATCATCTTCTCCCTCCATGCAAAGAAATTGTAAGGTGTAAGAATGAATTCTTTTGAAAAATCCATTTTTTTGTTGTCTTCAATCTTCTGTACCTGCAAAAATAATTTGGTGTGTATTTTCCTTAGAAGTACATAGGCTATGATACCATGTAAATGTGTTGAACCTCCACAGATTATATCTATATGGGAATTGACATACACAGTTGCAGAGAAAATAGAAGAAAAGAGAAGCAGGAGAGAAAGAATGGAAGAATTTTCATTAACCAAATGAATGAAGTATAATTTACACGTGATATACTCTATATAAATCAACCAATGCACACTTGAGGAGAAAAAAATGCACCATAGTGGTGGTATAGAGTGATCTGAACATATACCAGTCGTTACAAGAGTAAACTACCACCTAGTCTAGTCTCTCGGTAAGTTACAGAAGTGAACTGCCACCTAGCTGAGTTAACTAGTCTATCAGTCTTCAATTAACTGACTGAAACATAGTGAAGTGAGGAGGAGATCAAGGAATCATGAGTAATGCTCTAGTCTAGTGATGATCCCAAGGACAATGTCCATTAGCTGGTGATGATCCTAATGTTGCATGGCGATAATACCAATGTGGCATCTAGACTCCACTCAACTGATCAAACTAAAGTGTGAACTAAAGAGAATATTCTCCTAGAGGAATATTCTCCCTAAAATATAAGAGATTGAATAATGACTAATAAACATAGGAAAAATCTTAGGAAAAAGATATCATAGGTGTGTGTGAAGTAGCTCCAACATCTAGTACTCACATGGATTTAAGGGTCGGCCTCATTGCACCAGGAATAAAGGCCACTCATGTTCTATGTGTTGGAGTGTTTAAGACCCATTGTTTATGATTGGTGTACCTCACTACTGGCCAACATGAAGAGCTAGTTGATGGATTGCAAACAAGGGAGAATGAGAAATTTTGGATTTTCATCCATACTTTGTTTTTTTTTTCTTTGAGAGGGTTCCAGGTTTGAGCCCTAAAGTAGAGATTACTCCACATGGACTTCACGATCCATCCATGTCACGGTGGACCGACATGATGAGGTGGCTAGGAGGTGGTAGGGTGTCAACCCCCTATAATGATGAGTTATTTTTCTGGTGGCATTGACAGGTCATAGCCATTTACAACTATCCTTATGGAGGGATCGACTATAGAGGGGACCCTGACATGCCATTGCCACCAGGTAACGCCTATGGTGATATTGGTAAGAAATGATTTTTATATATTTCATTTATTTATTTTTTTCAATTTTGATAAAGGAAAAATAAAAAATGCAAATATTTTTATATGGTATCAAGTATTAACAATTTCTTTGTTATGCAGATGTGGTTCCATGATGGCCAGAGGGATACCCATGACATTAGAGAAGGGGATGAGGAGATAAGATATTAGGAAGGGACGCAAAGAGAGTGCTACAGAATGTGCAGGGGAACTTGCCTCAATTGACACACAATATTCCTATGGTTCAAGTGTAGGATCTGCCAGAGGTGATGCAATGGTAGGTGGTGGGTGTACCTCATACGTGGGTGCAAATATTTCAGAATATTGAAAATTTTGTATTGTGCTATCATGATACACATCTGACACCATGGGCATAGATTTCATGGTCATGCTATGTACTAGCCATATATGTATTTTGAGGGTGTGATCCCCATTTTGTACAATGACACCATATTGTTTGGACTTGGAAGGATGAAATATAAAAATTTTGGTCTTCGGATTTACTTATATATGGATAAGAAAGCCGATGACACAAAGGAAAAGATAAATAAATATATACAATAAGATACACTAGTATAGAAAGGTCACGCCCAAGTTTGAGGGCTAAAGAATAATACCTTTTAAGGTAGAGCCCATTTCTAGGCTCATCAAGCATATTCCTCGCATAATATTCTAATTTGTAGGCTCCTTTCTCTAAGACACATCGCACTATATGAGGATTGTGTCATATGGGGTTAAAATTACCTACCCCCAGTGGTTCTTTGGCTTGGTCATAAAGGAGAACCAAGTCACCCTCAACGTACTTTTGGGGACAGACAAACTTATTGTATCGAACCTTAACACGTCATTTATTCACTTCGATAGTCATAGAGGCATATCAACGCTTCTCGTTGAGGTGATCCATGTGCATGAGGCCTTCTTCAAGATCATATGTCTCAGGAAGGAGCTCAATTGCCAATTTAAGGGAAGGGATTTGGCATTCAATCGGAAGAATCGAATCCACACCATGTACTAAATGAAAAGGAGAGAAACCAGTGGAACTCTTTACCATGGTTCGGTATGCCCAAAGTGTAGGGTAAAGCATCATATTCCAGTCATATTTACTCTGGCTAACAGTTTTTTGCAAAATTATCTTGAGAGATTTATTCACCGCCTCTATTTTTCCATTTTCCTAGGGATAGTAAGGGGAAGAATGACCATGCTTAAACCCCAATTTTGATACTAACTATTTCATCATTTCATTTTGAAAGTGACTTCCATGATTAGTGACAATCTCTTTTGGGATTCTGAACTGGGATATAATATGGTTGAACAAGAAGAATGTTGCAGTCTTACAATCAGATTTAACAATAGGCATGGCCTCTGCCCATTTACTAAAATAATCCACAGCCACGATAATATGATGGTGCCCCCCAGTCGAGGCTGGGTTGCAGTCCATAGAATACACCCCCCACTTGGTGAAGGGATCGATGGTGATGACTGGGTGAAGAGGGGTTGGGTGTGAGCGCATTTTCCAAGTGAACACCTAGAAAGGGTGACACTTATTGACCGCTTCAATGCAATATTTAAAAACTGACGGCCAAAAATAAATGAATCGTAATATTTTTTGGGTTGTCGCAAGCCTGGAAAAATGACCACCACATGCTATATTGTGGCATTCATTGAGAATCGCTTCATCTTAATTGTGATTCAAGAAATGACGTAATATATTATCCACCCCTTGATAATACAAAGTGTCACCGATAATAAGGTAGTTCTTAGCCTAATGACGTATACGTCATCAATCGTCTCTCGACAAATGCTAGGGTAGTTTCAAGGTTTGAATATAGATCAAGATGTCTCCATACCAGGGGTTTGAACATGAGATAAGGAAAATATATTCATCCACAAATGAATCATCATGAAAATTTTCCTCATCTAGTCGAGGGAAGTCTGACATCAATTTGGAAAAAACTAGTGATTTCTCATATTTCGTAGAAGCCAAATTGAGAACAATATCTAGAAAAATAACAATCCACTTATTTTATTTCCCCCCTATGATACGTCTACTAAGGACATATTTAAATGGATTGATATCTATAACCATGGTAGTTTTTCACAGTAATATATAATGTTGTAATCTCTTAACTACATGCACAACATCCAAGGCCAACTTCTCTACATCATAGTATTTAAGTTCAGGACCAACTAGGTTTCGGCTGAGATAGTAGACAATGTGCTCATGGAGCTCATCGTCCTCCTAAACTAGTACCATACCAATCGTCCCTTTGTATGTTGTTATCTCCCAAAATGAACCCGTCCCTATGGTCACATTTTGTGGTGAATAGCATGGCTATTGGTAGTTTTCTCAAATTTAATTCTGAGTTTTTCTAGCTGCAAGACTTGGGTTTTGATTTTTGTCTTAGAAATAAGATGACCCATAAAGGTCTTCTCTTTAAAATTTTCATAAAATGCTTTCAACAACTAACATGTGTTTAAAAGATGAGTGTTAGCTGGTGAAAGTGGCGACTTTCAACAGCTAAGGAGCATCTCTCATAGGTTCATGCACTGGTGAAAGTGTTAATTTTCAAATATCCAAAGAAGCATTGTCACGGGTTGTTAGCTGGTGAAAGTGGTCACTTTCAACAGCTAAGGAGAATTTCTCATAGGTTGTGTGCTAGTTAAAGTGGCAGTTTTCAACAGTCGAGGAGCACTTCTCATGGGCCATTAACAGACAAAAAACATTGGCTCTCCATCAACTAGGTTGTGTGATGCTTGCAGGAAAAGAGTATGATGAAGCTGAAAGGTTATTTGATGCAGCTTTAAAGGAAGGCCATGTTTCGGTGGACTAGTTAGCCACCAAAATTCGACTGTTTCGGTGGATAAGAGCCACATGGCATAAATCTCTTAACCACCGAAAAGCTTCTCATGTTCAAAATTCAAATCCTTGTGCTCTCGCATGCGCCAAACATCAAGCGAGCCTGTTCATCATTGCAATCTGCCGAAAATCATGACTAATGGTGCCTTGCTTGGTCATCATTGTAGTTCATTGAGAAATTGTTGTCGAAATATCCTTGATATGCTCGGGTGATTAGTCATCATTAAGAAGGGTATGCTCAGAATTTTATGGGTGATTAAGTCACAACAAACTCAAAATTATATGCAGAGCTTCTGGAGAATAATCATGAATGTTGTAAAGTCACATTTATTTGGAAATATGGTTAAGTGTTTCTTAAATCGTGCACCGAGTCCGTGTATTGGTTAAACATAACAAAGATCCAAAATCCTCTCATAAAGGCATGCAACTGAAGCTTTATTCTCATCTAAATGGCAGAAGATGGTTGAAACCCTGATTTGAAGAACATGTTCACTATAAAAACAGTTTTTTTCAATCATTAAAGGCTTACATTCGGTTTCGAGATCAAATCTTGAGCATTCATCACCTCAAAATCTGTTTACAGAAGCGGCATCGACACTCTGAATCTAATGGAAAGTTCATTCTTGTTGGGAGAGGGAAGCCTGTCATGCTCAGAACGTGCAACCAGCTTCTACGGCGTCTGTCCAAGGCAAATAATAACTAATGAGACAATCAATGGTGCTTCTAAACCCAAGAAGAGAAGGCATTCGATTATTTTCAGGCATGGGGATGAATTGTTTTGAGTTTTCAGTTTCTAGCTTTAATAGTCGCATTCTTATTGTATAGCTAATAACGCCAGATGGGATTCTTGTCATTGCAATTATAAATGGAGGATCTAGTACACAGGACACACATGTGAGTCAATATACGGCTTCTCGTCTAACCAGTATTTGCAAATACTGTGAAACACATCATCATTTCAACCATCTATATCGGTTTCAGGTTTTGAGAAAGGACCATATCTGTTTAGCATAGAAGACCGTTTGTTCCTAAGGTATCTTTAACAACAGAGCACTGCGTTCTTATCCTTTCTTTATGAATGAATGTATTATTGGCTTCTCGGGCATCATATTTGCTATGATTGTCATGGAAACAAGCCTAAATGGAATTCAGAGGGAAGCTTCTTTGGAAACTATATTGATGGAAAAGGAACAAGAAGAAACAAGATGGAAACTTGTACATGAAGATGCATTTAGACCCAAAATAATGCAGATATATGACCAGCAAAGAGTACTGCCATCTATTCTCGGGGTAGAGCATGCCTACCTTCATGGAAATAACCAACATGATATTGACAGGAGGCAAAGTATCCCTACTTTCCATAATTACAGTCAACAAGTGTGCAAATAGCAGAGTTCTCAGCTTTCCAGTGGAAATGACAAGACAAGACATGATGGTTTAGTTGGGAAATTCTACATGATAATTAGTCGATGAGAAGATTACATCTAGATTTTGAAGCAATCGACTCCAGATTTCTAGGTGTCCCTTAAACAGAATAGCTGTCGAAGAATTAGTTTAGATATGGTTTGTTCCTTTAATAAAGGATCTGTTCTTTTAGAGTTGACAATTAGTTTCATGCTATGTTATTTTTAGAATATTTGATCCATCTTTTTAGGATCTAAAACTTCTTAGTAAAGGCTATAAATCCTGGAAATTCAGTCTGAGAAAGGGTAGATTTTTGGATACATAAATACTATATTGTAATCAGGCTTATTGATGCTAATATTAAATCACAGGTTTCTTTCTCTTTTGATGTCATTTTCCACCTTCTTTCTGTACTTTTATCTAAGTTGTCTAGCCTTGAATGACTGTTATCTCATTGTTTGGCTCACATCTTGATAGATAGTTTCTTCATTGCTTATTAGACCCTACATTGTGTACTGGTTTATGAGCAATTTTTTCTTCGCCCACTTAAAGTTATCTATTGATTATCAATCCATGAGAGCACTGGTTCATTTGTTTACCATCTTGACTGTCTGAATACCATGTTTGAAATGATTTATCCCATTGATCCATCCACACAAAACACAAAAACATTTTTACTTGAAGTTACCAAGCACCTTTGGTCTACAACCACAAAGGGTTTCTTGGAGTGATAACAAATTGGCGTTGTCGCCGGGGAGAGGAGATTGAATCTCAGATTCCTTGGGACACGACATAGATCCATCTTTGATGATAGACAAAGCTTGGACATTCACTTGGTTGTAATTTTCTATCTGGTCACTCCACGTTCAAAGACTCCACTGGGAAGGATCCTGTTGATAAAAGATGAAGAGGCTGAAGTCAAGATCCAGTGATCAGTTCATTATTTTGCTTCATGAACTGTTGTTTTTCTTCATCAGCTCTTTCATGCTTTTCCCTGTGTGTGTAAAGAGAATTATTTTCTTCTTTGTATATTCATAAAATCATCATCCTTCTTGTATATATCCATCTTTAGAAGAGGAAATCCTACAGCCCTACATTGTAGATGTAGATTCGGTAACTTTACCTAAGCCCTTTCACAAAGATTATCACTGTATTTCTTTTCCTTCAAAATCTGATCAGCCATGTGACCTTGAAAAGATAGAAATTATTTCAGACCCTATCCAGATCTCATCCCCTCTGGCCATAATTTCTGAACTTGATCAACAACTTACCATCTCTCATGATCAGCCCACAGCTTTTCAAGATAAGATCCGGATGAAGATGTTCAAACATTTACAGCTACCCCATCTTCTTCATCCTTATTTTGATGACTGTTATGAATATCTCCCTTTGTTTTCTGGAGAGAATCAAGCTTCAACCGAGAGACACGTGGAATCCTTTTTGGATTTTGTTGATCATTTTTCAACTGCACATGAAGATGTGATCATGAGAATGTTTTCGAAATCTTTGATCAAAGATGTTGCTACATGGTTTAAGGTTTTGAGAGCTGATTCAATTGGCTCTTGTATTGAGTTCTTTAATGCTTTCCTGAAATATTGGGGTGAATAGAAATCTCTAGATTCTTACCTCGCTGATTTCTATGCTTTGAAATGAAAGCAGGATGAAGCCTTGCCTATTTTCAATAGAAGGTTTTACTGTGTTTATCATGACATGCCTTCAGAGGTCCGACCTACAGAAACATTTTCCATGATATATTATATTATGGGTCTTCATTCAGATCTTTTCCTTCTTCTGCTAGAACGGAACTCTCCATCCTTAACCCAGTTATTTGAAGACGCTCAAGAAGTAGAGGAGAACATTTGTGCTTCTCGAAGGATCTGAGGTCAAGATTTTTTGAAAATCTACAAGCACATGAGAAAACAGAATGTCACTATACCTCAGATTTTGAGCAGGACAATAATGAGGTTGGAACAGTTTTAGAACAACAACGAGTATGTGAGCTCTTTTTAGATTCGGATCTGAATTTTTCAACAGTTTCAGAGTACTCCAGAGATAGGTATGAATCTGAATTTTATGATCGATTTGCAAATTAGAATAAATATATGATAACCATTGATTGCATTGAAAACTACATGTTCCTAGCTGATCATAATCCTTGTCATTTAAACATTTCTCTATCATCATCCACTGAGGATTGTTCTAAGAAAACAGTAATTTTGAAGAAAATTTGGATCAACAGCCTGAAGGTGAGTATATTTCAGATTCAGAATCAGATTTTTCAGTATGTGCAGAGTATTCCAGAGACAAGTATGAGTTTGAATTTCATAACCAATTTGCAAATCAAGAAGAGCCTATGGTAACTGATAATTATATAGGCAACTACATGTTTTCAGTTGATCCAAATTCATATGATGTAAAACTTGTTCTATCATCATCTTTTGTACATTTGTCTAAAGAGGAAGTTACAATCATTGATGATCAATCACTGATCTCAAAAGGAAAAGAAGATGATCAGTCCTCTTATAGAGAAACAATCATGGCTGAGCAAGAGTTTACCATGGACATGCAGCTTTTTCCCGAGGAGCAGCATGTTTCTTATTTTCTTTTCAAGGATCCAATAGCAGTTTTCATGGATCTATACTTTTCAAAGAACCTGAAAATTTCAGATTTCCCTAGCTTGCCAGTGTTTCTGGGTAAGTATGATTTCCTGAAAATCTCCTTGTCACTGTGGTTGCATGTTCAACAATATTTGCTAATCAGTAATAAAGACAAGATTGCTTCATTATTCAAATTGCTTGGATGGTTACTATGGAAATCAGCATTCACTTAACAAATGGCAGAGCTAGTTAGTGTAGGGGTAAGTAGAGGAATAATCTCTCCATACGAGCAAATGAGATCTTTTTCAGTTGTTGATTTCATAAATAAGCAAGACAGGTCACAGGCAGGTTATAGGCAAGCTACAGTCAGACTACAGGTTTGGTGAATAACAGTTGCACAGATCAGATGACTCCATGCCCAATGCTAAAGGCTACTGAAACTACTAGGTTCTTGGTCACCTCACAAGGAGATGCCCATCCCAGTTGGAGCCAAATGTTAGCTCCCAAAATGAACCCATCCCTATGGTCGCATTTTGTGGTGGATAGCATGGCTATTGGTAGTTTTCTCAAATTTAGTTCTGAGTTTTTCTAGCTGCAAGACTTGGGTTTTGATTTTTGTCTTAGAAATAAGATGACCCATAAAGGTCTTCTCTTTAAAATTTTCATAAAATGATTTCAACAGCCAACGTGTGTTTAAAAGATGAGTGTTAGCTAGTGAAAGTGGCGACTTTCACTAGCTAAGGAGCATCTCTCATAGGTTCATGCGCTGGTGAAAGTGTTAATTTTAAAATATCCAAAGAAGCATTGTCGCGGGTTGTTAGCTGGTGAAAGTGGTCACTTTCAACAGCTAAGGACATTTCTCACGGGTTGTGTGTTGGTGAAAGCGACAGTTTTCAACAGCCAAGGAGCACTTCTCACGGGCCATTAACAGACAAAAAACATTGGCTCTCCATCAACTAGGTTGTGTGATGCTTGCAAGAAAAGAGTATGATGAAGCTGAAAGGTTATTTGATGCAACTTTAAAGGAAGGCCATGTTTCGGTGGACTAGTTAGCCACCGAAATATGACTGTTTCAGTGGATAAGAGCCACATGGCATAAATCTCTTAACCACCGAAAAGCTTCTCATGTTCAAAATTCAAATCCTTGTGCTCTCGCATGCGCCAAACATCAAGCGAGCCTATTCATCATTGCAATCTACCAAAAATCATGACTAATGGTGCATTGCTTGGCCATCATTGTAGTTGGTTGAGAAATTGTTGTCAAAATATCCTTGATATGCTCGGACGATTAGTCATCATTAAGAAGGGTATGCTCAGAATTTTATGGGCGATTACATCACAACAAAATCAAAATTATATGCAGAGCTTCTGGAGAATAATCATGAATGCTGTAAAGTCACATTTATTTGGCAATATGGTTAAGTTTTTGTTAAATCGTGCACCGAGTCTGTGTATTGGTTAAACAAAACAAAGATCCAAAATCCTCTCATACAGGCACGCAACTGAAGCTTTATTCTCATCTAAATGGTAGAAGATGGTCGAAACCATGATTTGAAGAACATGTTCACTATAACAGCAGTTCGTTTCAATCATTAAAGGCTTACATTCGGTTTCGAGATCAAAGCTTGAGCATTCATCGCCTCAAAATCCGTTTACAGAAGCAGCATCGACACTCTGAATCTAATGGCAAGTTCAGTCTTGTTGGGAGAGGGAAGCCTATCATGCTCAGAACATGCAACCAACTTCTATGGCGTCTGTCCAAGGCAGATAATAATTAATGAGACAAGCAATGGTGCTTCTAAACCCAAGAAGAGAAGGCATTCGATTATTTTCAGGCACGGGAATGAATTGTTTTGAGTTTTCAGTTTCTGGCTTTAATAGTCGCATGCATATTGTATAGCTAATAACGCCAGATGGGATTCTTGTCATTGCAATTAGAAATGGAGGATCTAGTACACAGGACACACATGTGAGTCAATATGCGGCTGCTCCTCTAACTAATATTTTCAAATACTGTGAAACACATCGTCATTTCAACCATCTATATCGGTTTCAGGTTTTGAGAAAGGACCATACCTGTTTAGCACAGAAGACCATTTGTTCCTGAGGTATATTTAACAAAAGAGCACTACATTCTTATCCTTTCTTTATGAATGAATGTATTATTGGCTTCTCAGGCATCATATTTTCTATGATTGTCATGGAAACAAGCCTAAATGGAATTCAAAGGGAAGCTGCTTTGGAAACTATATTGATGGAAAAGGAACAAGAAGAAACAGGATGGAAACTTGTACATGAAGATGCATTTAGACCCCAAATAATGCAGATATATGACCAGCAAAGAGTACTGCCATCTATTCTCGGGGCAGAGCATGCCTACCTTCATAGCAATAACCAACATGATATTGATAGAAGGCAGAGTATCCCTACTTTCCATAATTACAGTCAACAAGTGTGCAAATAGCAGAGTTCTCAATTTTCCAGTGGAAATGACAAGACAAGACATGATGGTTTAGTTGGCAAATTCTACATGATAATTAGTCGATGAGAATATTACATCCAGATTTTGAAGCAATCGAATCCAGATTTCTAGGTGTCCCTTAAACAGAACAGCTATCGAAGAATTAGTTTAGATATGGTTTGTTCCTTTAATAAAGGATCTTTTCTTTTAGAGTTGACAATTAGTTTCATGCTATGTTATTTTTAGAATATTTGATCCATCGTTTTAGGATCTAAAACTTCTTAGTAAAGGCTATAAAGCCTGGAAATTCAGTTTGAGAAAGGGTAGATTTTTGGATACAGAAATACTATATTGTAATCAGGCTTATTGATGTTAATATTAAATCACAGGTTTCTTTCTCTTTTGATGTCACTTTTCCACCTTCTTTCTCTAATTTTATCTGAGTTGTCTAGCCTTGAATGACTGTTATCTCATTGTTTGGCTCACAGCTTGATAGATAGTTTCTTCATTGCTTATTAGACCCTACATTGTGTACTGGTTTATGAGCAATTTGTTCTTCGCCCACTTAAAGTTATCTACTGATTATCAATCCATGAGAGCACTGGTTCATTTGTTTACCATCTTGACTATCTGAATACCATGTTTGAATTGAGTTATCCCATTGATCCATCCACACAAAACACAAAAACATTTTTACTTGAAGTTACCAAGCACCTTTGGTCTACAACCACAAAGGGTTTCTTGGAGTGATAACAGATGTGACGATATAAAAAAAATATTCTCTATTGTAGTCCAAAGGCTTAAGAAGAGGCACCGATACCAAATCTTTCTTAATATCATTGAAGGATTCCTGGGCTTGCTCATCCCATATAAATGGAGTGTCCTTCAAAAGATGCATGAAACCTTTATTTAAATTGGCATAGTTTGCTATGAAACGACGCAATAATTTTTCCTTCCCCTGTCAACCTTGAAGTTGTCAAATGTTGTGTGGGGGAGGAAATCGAAGTATTTCCTCAACCTTCATAAGATCCACCATGATCCCATGCTCAGACACTATGAATCATAAAATACAACCAAACCTAACGCAGAAGATGCACTTGCGAGGGTTCAAATGAATGTTATAATAATGAAATCTATCAAATACATATCAAAGGTGAGTGGAGTTATATACACTCTTGTGAGAGTGAGCGATGAGATCATCTAAATAAGCTTCAAATATATTCTTAGTATCATGAAATGAAAATTTCATGGCACGTTGGAAGGTCGCTCTGGTGTTTTTAAGACCAAAAGGAATTTTTCAGCATGAAAAGGTGCCCAAGGACAAATAAATGTCATCTTGTTTTGATCCTTGGGTTTGATCTGAATTTGATTATACACTGAGAATCCATCCATAAAGGAAAAGACTCTGCTTCCCGCACACTCGTCAAGAATCTAGTCAATGAAAGGAGTATGGGAGTTATCTTTATGATAGCCCTTGTTCAGGTCTTTAAAATCCATACACACACAAAAGGTTCCTTTATTTTTATCTACAGGAATGGGATTGGACACCCATTCATTCAAGGTAACCGAGTATATGAAACCAGCATTAAGTAGCTTCTCTACTTCTTCCTTAATATTGGGGGCCTTACTAGGATTAACATCTCTAAGATGTTTCTAAACAGGTTTAGCATATGGATGGGTTTTAATCTCTTTCTTGACAATGATGGGGTCAATCCCTAGCATATCTTCATATGAACAAGTGAACACATCTCATAATTCTTTGAATAGATTGGTGTAGATGTGAATTTCTTCAAGCGAACAATCTGCATCGATATATACTTTCTCAATTATACCAGGGATACGAGAGATGTCGATTGAGATGGTAGGAGAAATATTCACCATGTTTCCTTCAGCATAAATACCATGTGTATCTAATTGAACCACTATGTGACCGACCATCTCACTCAAGGTAGAACTAAATTCATCATGTTCGATCTTAACAAGCTCCAGGAGAAAATAAGATTGATGATGCATATCATCCCAAGGCCTATCAGGACCAAACATGGCCTCTAACATGGATTCATCTGAATGTAAATTATCATCAAGGAAATCATATGAAACAAATGATTGAGTAGCCCTTAGGGGCTCTAAAAAACGATCCACCTCATCCATCTGCGAGGAGGAAGGATCTAGGTCAGCAGTAGCATCTAAAATAGCCTGATACGCAAATTTTTTTGCTAAAAAATGTATTTCCATCCCAATGTGCGACTGGCCTTCGTATGACATAGTCGGGGAAGGTAGGGTCTAGGGTCATTGAAATATAAAGTATGGAAAGGAGCAGACCTCATTGATGATGAATAATCACTGGAAATGGCATGAATATGGTGAATTGGTGCCATTAACTCAAAACTACCCATTGAGGAATACATCCTGACACCAACATCCTCAGTTTCCTACAGAGAATTATCAATCACATGGATCGAAGGTCCAATCAATGCACTATGAATAGTGTGCACAAAGGACAATTGATCAATCGTCACTATCTTCCATTCGTTAGAAAAACATAAAGAGTGGAAAACATACGACACAATGATTTTCATGGCATAAGTCCAATTATTCCCTAGTAGTAAATTGTAGTCAAGAGGTGCATCAACCACCTCGATGTCGACTTCCACAGTATTCCCACCTAGATGGACCAAAAAAGAGGGAAGGATCATGTGGGGTCACAATGAACTCCCATCAAATGCAGTCAACATAGTCATAGATTGAGATATGGTCGGAGATTCAATGGCTTTCCAACAAGTTATGGACATCATGCATGTCGTAGAACCTTCATCAATTACAGTACATTTGATGGTAATTTTCATGTACTCCACATGGATTTGAAAGGCCATGTGGTAAGGTAAGTGAGGCTTAACATCCATGACATCAAATTTGATAACCTTTGGGTCACATGGGTCTAGAGCTCCTAACGCAAATAACAAGGTGTTCCTTTGTGACGAACACGTCTAGAGCACCTCCAAAGATGACATTGCATAGGGGGTTTGGCCCAAATATTCAATAATCAAATATTTCTGGGTGGCTCTGGCATTAGTATTGTGGGAAGACTGATTTAGTACTCATTTCAAAATATGAGGCGAAGGTTCCAGCTTTTCAATCTACAAGGGTGTTTCCGGGGGAGGAGGAAACTCTAGGCCTATAACATTTTTTGAAGAATCGTAATAATGAGATCGAGTGGCTACATCAATCTGAGACTTGACTATATTAATGCATAGATGGCCACCTTCATGTGTCGAGGGGTTTTGACTCCCACTTGACGCATTTCTGGTGTTGGAGGTCCTCGAGGCCATATGTTGATTATGTCGAAACATGTTTGTCAGCACAACGGGTAGCTATGATAATAGCCTCGAGGCTTCCTTGATTTTGGGACACAAGTGGGTAAGGTGATCATATTTACAAATCTTATAGGAAAACTTAACCTTTCACTTCTCTTTCTTTCCCTCACTAGCATTATTATTTGATTTATCATTATTAGTGATGTCCTTGGCTTTATTATTATTTTTCCCACCCTTACGATTATTACCTCATCCTTTCTTCTTAATCCCTTATGGATTTTGGTTACCATTTGGGTTAGAAAAAGACTATACAGAATGCACATCCATCGACTAGGTGGTGGTGGAGGAGAAAGTCGAAGCTTGTCCTGCTACAAGTTGTCTTAGAGACAAATATTTCAATTAGTTTGTCACCAAGACTATAGTCTTCACATTTGCAGAGCCTATGATGCCATCAACATGAGGCCCAGGATTTTGTCTAGGATCGTAGTTTGACTACGATGCATCGGGGTGAATTTCATAAAGCATCCTAGATTGAGCATATATGAGGTCCAATTGATGGGCTTTGAATATGGATTCTTCCTCAAATGTTACTCCGAATGTAGAGACATCCTTCGAAATATAAGGCAACAAAGACTTAAGGAACAATTCCAACATAAACTGTGGAGGAATGTAGGCTTTAATCAACCTCTTCCATCTACACCACTCCTAGATATGATTGAATATATGTGTGGCTTTATCTTGGAGAAGTGTCAAAAAAAGTTCTAAGCTGGCATCATAATGAACCAGTACTTGGAAGTGATTAATAAAAACCAATATCATCTAATTGAAAGTTCCATATGTTTCCCTCGGTAGCTCAATGTACCATTTTGTGGTGACCCCCGTGAGGGTGTGTTGAAATACCCTCAAACGAATAGAATCATCGTTTACAGAGTTAGATGAGCACCATAGATGAAAAGTAGTCACATGATCACTCGGTTCTTCATCAGTCTTGCCCTCGAATTTTGGAATGCCCGAAGGAAGCTTGGTGGGGACAGGGCGACAATAAGGATCATGATGCACATGGTCATTCATTAATTTTGAAAAATATGGCATATTTAGCGTGGCCAGAAAAGGGAGTCAGGGTTACGGCATCTGAGCCCATGCTCCCAGGAAGATTGAGGTTGAGGGATTGCAGACCATCCAGGGTTCTAGTATATACCATGGCCCTGTCCAGTAGGATAGTATCCTCCTCCAAATTGATTCATGAAAGGTTGTAAGGGAACCATACCCACAAAAGTGGCATGATAAGGATTATAAATGTTTCCCCCATATGAAGGAACTTGGTGCTAGGGGTTTCCCATACTGTGAAACTGACTCCCTCTAGATAGAACACCAGAGGATAGAGGGGGTTTCTCCATAATAAACTCGTTCATCAGAACCGATGTGGAGGAAGAGGGAATGAATGAAGGAATATAGGAAGTAAATTGACTGCCCATTTGAGCACTCCATCCTAGAGCACTAGAGCTAGGATTAGGCCCGGAGGAAGGAGGATTAAAACCCCCAACTATAGGATTCTCTTGGGGAATATGACCTCCACCAAATGAGAAAGGAAAATAAGGAGGTGTCATTCCCCCATACCCAAAACTAGGATTCACATTAGCCTTTGAAACAGAGGATGAGAGTTTCGAAGTCATGTCAAGCATACCTAATAAAAAGGGATTAGAGTCTGAAGGTATTGACTGAGAATCATGATTCGTTATATCGAAAAGAGAGCTAAAAGGGTTCGTTCCCCTGGGTCGAGTAGAACTCACGGGTTGGGTAGCACTAGATGACGGGGCCCCAAGAACCCATACCATTAAGGTTGAGGGAGTTGAGTGGATCCCACTAATCATAGAAGAGAAGGGATTTGAAGGACTTCTCAAGACATTCATATATGACTCAGTACTTATAGTTGGATGATCAAAATTCTGGGAGGTGGGGATATATGTACCACGCTTATTAACTCTACACCTTCTAGAAGGAGACTTTGGTAAATGATCAAGACATGGTGGTAACTTCAACATATGAAGATACTGACATGGAGGCTAGTCTTTCTCCACGATGACTCAGAAATTGAGATATAAAACAAAATCCTAAGCCCAACTAATAATCATAGAGCACACCAAAATAAAGCAAAAAGGCCAATGCACACAAATAGGATATAATTGTTGAAAAGGGGCCTCCTCAACTAAATTAGGTATGCCTCACCCAAGAGGGGCCTAAGACTCCCTAACAATAGAGTGGAGGTATCAGAATCAGTTATAAGGGACCTCATGGGATTAATAGTGTAGTTGGTCAGATCCCCCTAAAGAAGTAATCCTCCATAAAGGTTGTGTGTTGTCTAACCCTTATCTAACTCAGGGTACTTGCAGAATAACCCTTGCAAGTAACCTATGTGTCTACCTATGTCAAGAAACTAGAGTCACCATGATATAACCAATGCGTAGGTGAGCATTCGCAAGTATAGTCCACTATATGGGAAGCGTAGCAAACCTGAAATCTAGAAAGAACCGCCTCTCATGGAGGTAAAGGTACTAACAAGACCCCCAACTATGAACAGAATCCCAGAAATATCTCTAACGCTAGGAAGGTATTAGAGGGCTATTTATGCAACCAACTTTGTGCAACCTCATGCTTAACTTCGATGAGAGCAGAGCCTCCTGATGTCACCAATTACACAATTGGTTTTACCACTCCCTGGTCAAACACATATGTTGAGTTTAATAGCCTTGGAGAAGTTTACTCACAAAATCTTATTCCAAGGCCCTAGATCCTATACTTGTTTGTGTACCCTGAAAAATAAAATCATTTCTAATCAATTATAATTAATCAACGTCGATTTTAATGGCTTCTTCTTACTCAATAGGTTCTCTCGTGAAATTCATGGTATTACGACTCAGCATATAAAAGAGGCAAATATAAAAACACTACTAAGTACTAGCCTTGAATTTCAAAGAGATGGTATGATTCTAAATGCAATTTTTCCAATGCAATCTCTACATTTTCAATGAAGTGCAATCTTTCCAAATGTGTCAAAATCAATGCAAAGTAATCAAAAGATAAAATTCCATAAGTACAATATAAGTAAGAAAATATTTTTGTATTTTTGATATAATGAAAAGAAAATTCAAGGACTGAATAACAATCTCACAGGTAGGCCCTACTGCAAGAAAAAAGAGACAAGTGAAGCAAGATACCAAGAAGTGACGACTCGGACCAATATGTAAGGACAACGAATGAAAAAGATGACAAGAAAGAAGTTCACCCAAAAATTCAACACTAAAAAGGTTTCTTATCACTCTGTAGGCACTTAACAGTCAGAATAGGAACCCAAGAAGACTCAACAACCAACAAAACTCACCCAGCAAACACCAAACTAAGCCAACAAGACTTATGAGATGGTGTAAGCGATTGTTTTAGCAACAAGTGCATATATATGCTCCCTAAAGGTAGACAGCTCATGTATGTACGCGTCTGTCAAGGGAAATATTGCTTATACCAAGAAAAACACTGCAAGGGAAAGGGTTAAGCCAAGAAACTCAAATGCAAGGAAAAATAAGGCTATCAAGAAACATGCGACAAGGAAACTTGGGAAAACAAAGATCAAATCAAGGAGAAAAACACTCAAAACCCCAAAAAAGGAGATCTCCCCAGTGGAGTGACCAATTGTGTTATGAGTAAAATCTCTCTATGGCTAGGGGTAAACCACAATAGATGGAACGACACCCAAAAATAAACTCTAATCTCAAGTATGATATATAAATGAAATTCTAACAAAACAAGGCTAAAATCCTACATCGTTTGGTCGTTTGAAGAAGACCACCATTGAGCACGCAACCCAAAGCTTTATACCTACAACTTTTCCTCAACAACCAACATATGCAAGGCATATCTTGGGGTCTGAACACAAGAAGTTCAAACTTTCAAGGAAAAAGGGATGCAGATTCAATATGAAGTGAAATTTCTCCAGAGTGTCTTTGCTCTCAAAGTTGAAATGTTGAATATCTTCAAGGCTTGGATATGGCTCAAGTTATAGCCTATGAATGGAACTAAAGGGTCGAGTCAAAGTGTTTCTAGTACATGGAAGGTCAAGGATCATGTATCTCATGAGATGGCATGGAAACCTGGCATATTTTTTAATTTTTTAGCACTAAACCCAATGTATGTGGGGTGTAGTGGAGCAACCTGCGTATACTCTTGTTGTATAACTGATAGGGCGCATATATGTATAAAAATGTGCATTTTTTGCTCTGGAGTGAACAAAAAGGGGACTTCAAGTCTGCAGAGGGAAATGGAAGGCCATCCAAGCAGGTTGCATGGAGTGAGGAAAAATTTGTTGTAACATTGATCGAAAAGCTCCAATTCTGAAATTTTATAAATGAAAATTAGAGATATGTCTTTCCATCTATGTCTTGGGGTATTTATAAAAAAAGTACGTAACCAAAAAATACTATAATTAATCCTAATATACATTATTTACTTTAGGAGGGTTGAATACATCCTCATGATCCACAAAATTAGAGGAAATCCCAAATTTGCCCTGATTTTTGCCAAAAACAGGGGATTTTCTTGCATAAGTGGTTGAGTTTGACCAGTGTTGACTTCACGCGTGTGGAGCCTCTTTCTTGAAGAAAATAGTTATTTTTCCATCCATGGACATCAAGGATCATTCCACATGTTTCATAATTCACCCATATATCCTGAAAGTATATAAACCACAAAGCTATTACCAAAAGTTACAAATTCCTCTAATTTCTATTAAAAAATGATCTTTAATGCCTATTTTTTGTCTAAATTTCAGAAAATAAAAAAATTAACAAAAGTAACTTATTTTACACATTTAGATGTAAAAATGGTTATGGAATGAAGAATTGGAATGGTTTAAATATGGAAAAGTAAGGAAAAGTAAGGCTAAAAAGTTCATATCCTTGGCCTTCAATTGAGTAGAAGCATGGAAAGGCAAGACAAGGAATGGCATGGCATGGAAATACAAGACAAGGCATGTAAAGGCAAGGTAAGGCATGGCATGTCAAGGCAAGGCATGGAATTTCAAGGCAAGGCGGGGCATGGCATGTCAAGGAAAATCATGGAAAGGCATGGCATGTCAAGGCAATGCACGACATGCCAAGGCAAGGTATGGCATGCCAAGGAAAGGCATAGCATACCAAGGAAAGGGAAGGCATGTCAAGCCAAGGCAAGGCAAGGCATGGCATGTCAAGGGAAGAAAAGGAATGACAAAGCATGGAATTGAAATGAAATCCATGAAAATGAAAGGTAAGGCATGGAATGGCAAGAAAAGGCATGGCATGGCATGGCATGGAAAGGCACGACATGTCATGTCATGGAAAGGAAAGGAAAGGTAATACAAGGAAAGGGAAGACAAGGCAAGGCATGGAAATGCATGTCAAGGTAAGGCATGTTAAGGAAAGGCAATGCATGGCATAGAATGGCATGATAAGGAAAGGCATGACATGGCATGGAAAGGAAAGTAAATACAAGGAAAGGAAAGACAAGGCATATCCAGGAAAATCATGGAAAGCCATTTCAAGGAAAGGAAAGGCATGTAAAGGGAAGGAAATGCAAGGAAAGGTATGACAACACATGGAAAAGCATGGCAAGGAAAGAAAAGGCATGACATGGCAGGGAAAGGAAAGAAAAGGCATGGAAAGGAAAGGCAAGGCATTGCAAGGAAAGGCATGACAATGCATGAAAAACATGACAAGGAAAGACAAGGCATGGCATGGCATGGAAAGGAAAGACAAGGCATGGCAAGGCATGAAAAGGATATTTCTCTAGACTTTGAGACGTTGTTGATAGATAAGCCAACCACGATCTATTTCAAACAATTCTTTGCATGCAAAACAAAACAATAGATTCAGGATTATTATGTGTTCCTAAGGACTTCAGTGATCAAGGATTCCCCAGATCTATAGATCCGAGTAAGAAAAACAAAGAAAAACTCCTAAAAAAACAAAATTTGGGGGGGTGATGTTAGTTAAACACTGGCAACCAGAGTCATGATGCCCTTTTAGCCACTATAACTAGTGACATGCCACTTGTTGCATGAGTCTAAATAGAAGAAGTCTTCAAAAGTGGCCAAAACTAATGGGAAAAGTAATCGTTAGGGAATACTTTTGTGTGGAAGTGTTCCTAGACCTAATGAAGACCTATTCATTTCTGAAATATAAGAGAAGAAGACATATAGACTAGTTAAATCTCAAAATATATTCAAGGAAAACATAATCATATATAGAACAAAATGGAGAGGGTTTGTACTTAAGCTTATGTAATAGAAATTACAATTGATAGTTAAAATGTATAACAATTTTTTTTATAATCTTTACTAACGTTTATTAGAATTGTTGAATGTTTTACATCATTGGAATGACATCTTAGTTATAACTTATTTGAAATTTTATTATCGTGTGTGCACTTTGATATGATGTAATATGATTATTGTTTCATTGCATATGTTGTAATATTAGATATATAACAGAGAAATTAATTATTGCATGAAATAAATAATAACTTTTCATTTTAAATGTTTTTTTTGTAGAACAAGGATCTTCCAAAAGATCTGGATAATCCTCATCAAATAGATCCAGATGATGTTGGGTATGGTGTTGAGATGGTAGATGATGCTCATGCTGACAAAGATACAGATGACAAGGAGGTTGACGATGATCATGATGATCAGGATGATCATGATCATGATGGCGATGATGATGATGATGAGGCAGTTTCTAGTAGCAACTAGTGACATTCATGATCATATAAACTGCATCATGGATCATTTTTTATATATTGTTATAATTCCTTTTTTCATGTTTATTATCATATGTATCATTTTCACGGCCTCCAATACCATATTATTGAGTTGAATCATTTTTAAATGTATCATTTTGACTTATATCATTTGGACACGATGTATCGTATTGACTTGTATCATTTTGTCTTACATAATTTATCATTTTTATTTATATCATTTGTACATGATGTATCATTTTGAATTATGTCGACTATTGGACATGTATCATTTTCACATGTTATTGATCTACTCGAATATTTGACTTTCAGTTTCTTTAGTTATATATGATAATGATCTTATCATTATTGACTCGTCAATTTTTATATATTGAAAGTGGTTGATAATTTTTGGATGCATATTTATTACGTATGATGTTTTTGATTTATTGCTCATATGGATGTTGTCAAATTCACTTAAATTATAGATATTTGAGTCACTTGTTTTAATTATAAATGATGATCATGTTATAATAATTATCTTGTTATTTTATATATACTGGATGTTGTAGATTCTATTTTGATGGAGATTTAGTAAGTATAATGATGTTGTTAATTTGTATGGATGTTTGTTTCCCTAAAAATTATTTATAAATGTTATCCTATCAAATATTTCAAATTCATTTATATGACTTACTGTATAATCATATAATTTATTTAAGAGACATGATATATTTAACTAATTAAATTGAAATAAAACATATTAAATTAATAATTGTAAGCAAAACAAGAAGCTTTTTTGGAAGAAAAAAGGAAGCAACAATGGAAGCCAAATTGGAAGCAAAATTAGAAGCCACACTAGAAATAAAAATGGAAGCAAAACTGGAAGCCAAACCAGAAGAAAAAACTGGAAGCAAAATGGGAAGCAAAACTAGAAGTAAAACTAGATGTAAAACTAGAAGCCAAACCAGAAGCCAAACTGGAAGAAAAAATGGAAGCCATATTAGAAGAAAAATTGGACGTAAAACTGGAAGCCAAATAAAATCCAACCTGGAAAAAAAATTGGAAGGAATATTAGGAGCAAAATTGGAAGAAACATCTGGCGCTACTCCTATCACTATTCCCGGTGCTAATTCTGATGTCATTTCCGGTCCCATTCTTGACTCTAAACCTCGCGTTATTCCTGGTGCTATTTTCCCAACACTAAATCTAGCGGAATTATAAACAATCCATATTGCACCCAGTTTTGAGACTGAAAAGATGTCCAATTCATGAACTTAAATACACCAAATTCCGGAACTATTTTAGGCGTTAATTGCATGTTTTGTTGTAGTGGTTATTAACCCAAAATAATGCTCATAGGGTTGAGAAATAAATGATAAGTGTGGAAATGAGAATGATAACTCAACTTCAAAATGGAGATGGTAGTAAAAAGAGAAGATTTCCAGACTGTCTAAACAAAAGGAACAATTTCCCTATGTTGATACTTTTCCAAGAACGTAGAAATATAGTACCTTGTAAAAAAAATTAGTATAGGGGGAACCCACTTAAAATATCTCCTGAATAAGATATTTTAAATGGGATGTTGTGGGGAAGCCACAACAAAGCTATCAAATTTGTAAAATTGGATATAGACTTGGTCCTCGAAATAATCAAACTCATCTTTGTTCTGTTTGATTTTGTCCTACAGTTCTTGGGTGCAAGTGGTGGCCATTTGGAAATTTGAGGTACCTAGGATGGGGAATGGGTCCATTGAAAAAACATGGATAAGTGATATATATCAATGCAATCATGATGACAATGGAAATCCAATGGGATAGGTGTCAAAGAAGGGTCCCAAGAAGGGTGGGTGGGACCAAATAAAAATAAAAAAAAAATACTATAAGTGATAGCTACCATGGTGATCAGGGTGAAAATGGGAAAGGTCCCAAATAAGGGTGTCGGGAAGGGGTTCGGTTCCATGAAAAAATTAAAATTAAAAATTATAGGTACCACGATGATCAAGGCTTAGAGAGGAATACAATGGGATAGGTCCTGATTAAGGGTGTCAGTGGGAAGAAGACTGCAATGAGGAATTGCCCAAATTTTTAACAAGAAAAATTGTGTAGAATTTTCACAACCGGAATGTAGGAGGTAGGGTTGCATGGTAATAGATCTATTTTTTAATTCCTTTTCTATTTTGTTCCTTTCCCAAGAGTTAAGGTTTTCAAGGTTCCTATAGACAAGGGTTTTCCCTGTGCTATATCTCTTTGATATACGTGCGAGATCAAATAGTAGTACTCAGCCCAATATCTCAGGGAACCAACTAAGGAGGCTCGATTGTACCCTTATTCGTACTACCTAATTACCTAGAGAGTATCTTCCTGAGATTTGTTCTCAGTGTCACTATAGAAATCAGGTTGTCGATCGATTGATCTAGATTTGGTTTCAAAAGACCTAGGGAACTCTCGATATACCTAATGGTACATGGGAGTGATGGCCAAGTACAAATTATTTTTGATGTGGTACTACTCAAAGGGGTACCAATAGGGGTTATAAAGGTTTCCAACAAGGTGAAACATTTGTTTCTAAGTAACCCTATGAAACCCTCTCTATTTCCTATGTATATTCTTCCCCAACCACAATTTTACCCGTTGAGTGATAGATCTTTGTGCTTTAAAGACGTCGATGGTACACATGTCTATCGAGAAAAAAAAATCCCACAGTTTCTGCATAGGAAAGTGCTCTTATATGAATTTTTAGGTATGTATTATAATAAGCAAATAACATAAATATTGCAACAAATACCAACATAACAACAAAAATTTAGAGAACCACAACACCAAAATTGATACCTTTATTGATAGAAAGCAATGTTCACTTGCCTCTTCGAGAGGGAAACCTCCAACAGAGTAGTGCTCTATTACATTAATTATCAAGACAAGACTTTATCATGCCTCCTAATCTTATTTATACTAATTCTATCTTCTAAAGAGCATTCTAGAGGAAGATCTTTCTAGAAGTGGAAGCTTTTATTAAGTCTTCTTGTACTAGACTTGTTCACATTATTAAATAGGTTGTATTAACTAATGTTGGGCTTTATTACATGTAAAATATATTATTATACCTATGTGATGGGTTAGGGAGGTTAGATCCCTAACACATGTAGTCTCTTCATCTTGCACTTTGACGGACCTGGGTGAATCAAGAGAAAATTGAATGTTGCATTGTCCCTATTTTACTTGAAAGAAACTTTCATTTCAAACACTTTCACTTACAATATTTTCAAATTTTTCTCACTATATTTCTATTAAGTGAGCATAAACACCACTTCACATACATTCTCACTTTGTAAAAAATCTATAAATTGATTGACCAACCAAGTGAAGACATTTAGAAATGACCACATCATACAATCACTTAAGATCTAATCCACTTGTTAACCAGTATTTTCACTCTAAATCAACACCATAATTAATTGGTTAAATCAACCATTTCAAATTACTATCTTATGACTCCCACACCAACATCAATTCGTGAGAGTGTGGTGAACACAAAGTTGTCTATTTTCACAAATAACATGCACATTTAGATTAGGCTAAGATCTTGGAGGTAGATGGTCCAAAAAATGCTCCAAGATCATCAATATTTGAGAGTAGAAGTTTACTATTATGAGGAGAGGTATCCTTGAGAAGAGAAAGTGAGTTTGGGGGTGCACCTTTAAATATAGGTATTAAATACTATGTCAAATTATGAATGTGTGATATTTCCATTCATGGCACTTTGCACACAATTAACCCATGACTCTACACCCCCAAGTTTAATACTAGTGAAGAGGTAACTTAGTGTCTAATTTTTAAGATCCACCCAATTCACTTACTTGGGGATTATGAGTGGTACTTGAGAAAGATAGTGCATCGCCCCCTTGTATTTCATCACCTTAGGTACAGGTTAGCATAACTAGTTTCTTTCTTATCTTCACTTTGGAAACCTATCATATCTCATCCCTATTGGTGTAAAGTCATTTGGAATATCCCTCTTTTCTGGATATGCTCACAACTTTATAATGTGTCTTTATATGGTTAGGAGTGTGATTATTACATAGAGTAGACATTGCAAAACAATTAATTAATTATCACCTAGATCCACACCTAGTACATTCTAACTAGCTCCTAAATAAAACTACATCATGTTGAACATATTATTCTTGTAAAATTAAATTTTGGATTAGTAATTTCACTTATCTTCATGGTGAATTTCAGTGGTTTTAGACACTTTGATAGACTCGGAATTGTTGACCCTCGACACCTTGGCCTTTCCCATCATAGAAAAATCGATGGAGTAAACCCAAAATAAAGCATCGAAATAGGGGGCATCCTCATGATCTAGTCAACAATGATCCAATAAGGAGGGCCCACCCTCCTAAAATTATCCATGAAGTGAGGGTCCAACACATAATCATGAATAATATTCAACCAAAGTATAGGTTTTCCCTTCCAAAATGAGAAAGAAGTTGTACATGAGGCCTAAATTAAGGTACCTCATCAAGTGTGGAAGGTCCAAAAGGTAATATCCAACACAACCACTTGTAATAACTTGGTCCATACCTTGTAAACATATGGTCCATGTCCTCAACTATCTCAATAAACCCCACATGTGGTCCATGTGAGAGAATTAGGCACACAATATCATCCACCTAAGAAAGGGCACCCTCCTAAAGTAGTCCATTATTGACTAGATCATGAGGAATTTAGCTTCATTTGAGGGTGGTGAACCTTTACTTATTCCCCTTTTGAACCAACACATTTTGAATATACATCATCCTATATTTATTTTATGAGGGAACCCCTCCATACTTAGGTTTTATTGTATCAACTTGAGTATATTCCCATGGTTTCTTGTGTCTATTGTTCTAGCACATGGTATTGTATTTACCCATGAATTTCTACACATGATTCTAGAAGGGTTCCTCTCCCATATAAAGAATGATTTTCTCTCATTTGTAAACAGAATTTGGAGAATAAAAGATACACTTGACACATTTCTATTGCATTAATTGTTTGGCTTAATATTTTCTTGAGGAACGTTTTGTGAGGAATCTAGCAAGAGGGTTTTATTTGTAACAAGTGAAGATCGATTGATAAAGCTAGCAAGGAGCCACAAGATGAGTAAAGTGTTATAGTGAAGGAGATTCATAAGGTGAAGGTTTTCCTTATAGTACTTAGTATTATATATCTAGATTGAAGTATTGAGTTTGGAAAAGCTTCATTTTCTTTCCAACTCTTACCTCAAGATGGTGTATAGGTTTCTCTTTGCTACTTAAGTAGATGGTAACACACTCCTATCACCATCTAGATGTTGGACCACCATGACCTTCTTGGGGGAATTTTCTAGGTACACCCTAAATTTTCCTAGAATCCCAAAATTCTTTGCAAGAACCAAGCACCAAGGAGTATTAGCTAACCCCTTAGATCAATAAAATAAAGGCACTAGTCTTTTGTTTTCCTTTCTCTCACTTAAAATTTTAGTTTTAATTTCCTTTATTTGTTTTCAAGGAAATATAGGGTTTTAATTTGATCATATTCAAACCTATGTTGTCTTCCCCTTTAAGTCTTGAATTGAATGTCAAATCTAAATTAGGCTTAAATTTTGTTAAAGGAAAATGATTTATGAATTAAATAATGTGATGAAATTTTGTAAGCTATACCTACTCAACTTTGGAAGTTTACATCATCTCATAATAATCTTGAAAATATACATTAAAGTTTTTGCATTAAGTGATAAAACTAAAACTGACTCTAATCCTAACAATTTGGGATAAATTTTGAATATAGTTACAAGACATTATACAAGCAAACCTACTTCTTACTTGGCGATGCACTTCAAGTAGTAAAGGAATAATATGAAAGTTTGAATATTGACTTTGTCACACAAGGTATCATTCTATTCTACCATAACATGGCACTGATCATTACAAATTAACAAATTGACTCATAAATTGATAGAACAACCTAGTGTCTTTGAGTGGAACGATGTATATTTATGGCATTCTCTTTCATGGTTTAAAATTATGGCATAAGCACTTTGGTTGTTTCAACTATTACAAAATATGTGATCAAGGTTAGCTTATTTGACATTGATGGTCAACGTTAGTCAATGTTTGCCAACATTTTAACACATATGTGACCCTCAACCTCTCTTTTTACTAATCGATATGCAATATTGAAAAATGGCTTGATATTTTAAGCTAATGACTCTGTTTATAATCAATTTTTAACTCTTCATAAGGTTACTATTAATTGTTAATTGTTTGGCACTTTTCATTAGAAATTTTGAAAATATATGGTTTGCAAACATCCTTAATCACACTCATTTGAAGTATTTTCTGCCGAAACATCTTTTTACCACAATTCTTCTACTTAACTGAATACATGCATAGTGTTAGATACCTTAAATAATCGTTATTGACACATGTGAATGCTCATTGTTCTTTCAAATGTTCTAAATGCCCTGTGGATATCTAAATGTTTATGGTTTTTATCCCTCAATCACACATATGACATCAATGGTTAATATCCATTGGAATGATGATGGGTTTATGATCAATTGATGGCTCTTTAAACATTGTAGATAAGTGAAACATATCTCAAGTCTTTTATATCCTAAATTATCATAGTCTTGTAGCTCAACACTCACATATTTTGTTTCTCTTAAAATTGAAGCTAACATACAATATTTACACAATAGCTTGTGGATGTTCTTAGCACCTCTACATGGTGCTATGAATTGTTGGAACATTAAGAATTGATGGTTCATCACACATATTCTGGGTTCATTCAGTCGAGAGGTCGACCTACATATGGATATAGTAAATTGGGTGATCGAATAGCACACCACACCATTCGTTTGAGTAGTCGATGTGCATATCAGTTAGATAGTTGACTAGTAGTCGAAGATAGTTGGATGGTGGATTGACCAACCCAAAAATAAACTATAATTTGGATGCATAGGTGGTTGGGTTGAGTCTTGTCGATCCGACTCAAAATAACATATTTTTTGTAGTCAAATCTAATAGTTGATGGCTAAATGTGGACAAAATCTTCCGGATTCTATGAAAATCAGTTAGATATTGAGGCTATAAAAAGAGACCCCTTGGGTCATTATCAATCATAAAAATTGAGATTGTGTAATAGATCATACATATCAAGATGTAACATGCATCGTGATGCTATTATCATAGTGTTCTCTACTTAAGTGTTGTAACAGTGTTGTTGTACATTTGGTTGTCATTGATGTCAACCCTTGGAGAGTGATCTTGGATATTGATGTCAACCCTTAGAGATTGATTTAAAACCTTGGAGAGGTCCAGAGATGTTGGAAATTTGATTGAAATTTGTATGATAGAGATTGATGATGAGTTAGTTGGGTACATTTGATGTAGTCTACATGTAGCCCTGGAGGTGTGGTTATGGGACCTGAAGTTGGTTAAGGAATATGGACATGAAGGACAGTGAAATTTCACATAAGACTATCATAGTTGGATACTACATGTCGTGCCATTTTTGGTGATATGTGGAATGCCACGTGGTTCCTCATGGTTAGTTAGATATGTCCTTGTAAAGTTGGAAGCCCCCAAGAATGGTCAATAAGTCCCTAGTTGGTTACAAGTCTTGGTGAAAGGGTAAAGTGGTTGTAACAGGAAACCCCTAAACTAAGGAAAGAGGTAACTTAGAAAAATTATAAATATACCTCAAGGATTCATTCACAAGAACACTCACACACTCATTCATTGATTATCTATCTTGTGAACTAGTGATATTTTTTATAAGGTTGTGACGACATATTTCTAAGGTAGCAAAGGACTCTGAAAGAGAGAAATTTTCAGAGTTGCAAAAACCTGGAAACCCTATTTTTCTGAGGTTATACATGGGATGCATAAGGACAGGTTGCGTACATACACAAGATGCAAGAGGAAAGGTCATGTACATCTACAAGATACAGGAGTACATGCCGTGGATCTGAGGCAAAGCTTTGAAGAAGAATGGTTGGATGCGTTGCAACAAGGTTGGATGGTACAACACAGTTGTTATAGGGTCTGAGATGGTATGCTTCATGTATTCATGAGTAAAGGCATGTGTTTTATGTATTTTCTTGAGGCTTGTATCTTGGATGGTATGGCACATGCTTAAGGTATGTCTTGGAGGCCCTTGATGGTACATGATTGCATATGGTTGAGGTGATATTGTTACATACTTGAGACATACTCTTGGTACTTGGTATGTGGTTGTTATGGTTCATTGTTAGAGGAACATCTTTGTGATATTGGCATATACTTGAGGCTTATTCTATGGTACATGTCATGATTGAGAGTGATATGGTATATGGTACATGTTATGGTACAGGTGTTGATGTACATTGTTGATGTACATGGTTGATACATGGTATGGTACATGATTGGTACTTGGTATACATGGTTAATGGTTGAGGCATATGGTACATACTGTGGTGCATGGTTGATGCATGGTTTGGTACAGGTGTTGGTGCATGGTTGATGCATGGTTTGGTACAGGTGTTGGTGCATGGTTGATGCACTTGTTGTGGTATATGTTGTGGCACAGGTCAATGCATGGTGCATGGTATGGGTTGATGCATGGTGCATGGTACAGTTTGGTACTTGGTTGAGACACATATCTTATGATGGTATGTTGGTGATATTGGTACATGCTTGGTAGAGGAATGTGTTGGTGATCTTGAAAATATAGTTGAGAGGTTTGCTTGGTGTATGATCCATGTGAGAGGATATGTTTGGGTATCAGTGATAGTGATAGGTTGAACAAGTTAGTTAGTGACATGTTGAATTTAGTGACAGGTTGACAGTGGCAGGTTACAAGTTGATGTGACAGTGATTGTGGTAGTGACAGTTGGTCTACACTCATACTTCAGGGCGGTAGGACGAGGAAAGGAAAGGGGGTTGTAGCCTCCTTCTAGTTGGAGCCATAGAATCAGGGAGTTGGATCTTACTTCAGGTTGGAGCCTCAGAACTAGGTGGTTGTAGCCACCTTCTGGTTAGAGCCATAGAACCTAGGGTGTTGTAGCCTCCTTCTAGTTGGAGCCAGAGAATTCAGGGAGTTATAGCTTCCTTCAGGTTGGATCCTGTAAATAGGGGGTTGTAGCCTCCTTCCATTTTCAGCTGGAGAATTGGAACGTTGGTGCTTCCTATGAATGAATTATTGATATATATAAGAACGAATTTTGTGGTTTTCTCCCATTTGGGTTTCCACGTAAATAACGGTGTATTGTGTTCTTGATGGGATGTTGATGTGATGTTTCTCGTGATTACATGATTATGATATATATAAGATACATTGATGAAAAATTGTTGAACATTGTTGATAAAGTGAAAGAATTCACCCCCCCCCCTCAGTATTCCAACAATTGGTTTCAGAGTGGGTTCCTTTAGGAAATAGTTTAACCACTAGAAGGAAGATCATGGAGCGCAACAGTTTGTATAGGAATGGAATACCACAGTTTGATGGAAAGAACTATGCATTCTAGAGCAGAAGGATGAAAAAATATGTACAAGCACAAGAATTTGATGTTTGGAAATCAGTAGTATATGAATACAAAGATATGTCCACTCCTCCAATAGATAATGATGGAAAGAAACTCATTCAAAACAATTCAAGGGATAAAAATTCCATCCTTAATGGTTTGGTTGATTTAGTATATGTCAAGGTGATGCGTTGTGATTCTTCAAAGGATATATGGGACAAACTTCAGAATGTTTATGAAGGGGATGCCAAAGTCAAAGGAGCCAAACTTAAAAATTATAGAGGTCAATTTGAACAGCTAAAAATGAAAGCAGAGGAAGACATAGTAGCCTACTTTCTACGAGTTTATGAAATAGTGAATGATATTAAAGGTTTGGGAGAAGAAATAAAAGAACCAGTCATTGTTCAAAAGGTACTAAGGTCTCTACCAATGGGATTTGATCCGAAGATTTCATCCCTAGAATAAATAGAACACATGGGTATGATAAGCATGGATGAGCTACATGGAATATTTACAACTTATGAAATGAGGACAATACAAGAAAATCCATCCACAAAAGAAGAAGATTTTAAAGCATCCAAAAGGACAAAGAAGAAGAAAAATCCTTAATCAAAGCCTAACTGCAGTTGTAGCGATGATTCAGATGAGGATGAAGAAATTGCCAACTTTGTAAGGAAGTTGAAGAGAGAGATTGAAAAGTACAAAGGTATGCTTCCCTTAAAATGTTTTAATTGTGGTAAAATTGGTCATTTTGCAAATAAGTGTCCTTATGCTAAGAAGTTAGATACTGATGAAGAGGAAGATCCCAAGAAAGAAAAGAAATATCAAAAGGGAAACAGGAAATATAAAAGGAATGTATTCATGAAAAATCTCTACTCAAGAGAAGACAGTTCTTCATCCGATGAAGATGATGAAAGTGATAGTGACTCGGAGAAATTAATTTTTGTGGCTATGGAAAATAAGAAAAATGATGAATAAGTTGAAGTGAATCTTTAGGCAGAATTAATCAGTACTTTAACTGAGCTAAAGAAATAAAGGAAGAAAAAAAAATCATTCAAAGAAGAAAACATCCACTCAAGAACCCTACTTGAAGAAGGAAAAATAAAGGAAGAAGTAATACAGATCGAGATGATAAAGAAAAAAAAAGAGTTTGAGAAGCTCTAAAAGGAAATCATGACATTAAGAGTTGAAATCAACAAGCTCAGCAAGAACTTGAAAAGTTCTCAAGTATTAGAAAACATTCTCAATAGTCAAAATCCATACAGTGACAAATCCATACTAGGATACAAGACTGTTCATTTTGAGGAAGGTTCAAGCTCCATGACAAAAGAAACAGAAGAAAGGAGTTATGCAGAAGTTCTCAAAGGAAGGAATCGTGGTCAACAAGAATAAAAAATGAATGAATACAGAATATATTCTACATTCAGGAAACAAAGGATCTTCAACCATGATGAAGAGATCCACAGAAGAGAATATCATGATCAAACAAGGTAGGAATTCAAAAGGACTACACAACAAAGAAGATCATTCACTCCCAGATATGTAAATTTATTTTATGGTCATTGTTTTTATTGTACTAAATTTGGACATAAGGTTGCATATTGCAAGGCTTATGAAATAAATGTTCAAACAAGAAATGCATATGTGACTCCACATAATATTGAATGTTACAAATGACACAATTATGGACACATAACTCGAAATTGCAGAAGTGTGAAAGCCTCCCATGAAATAAAATATTGATGACATATACACAAAGGCCTAGAAAAGAAGTAAAGAATAAGAAAAGTAGGTAAATGAAGAATAGGTCTAAGGTATCATACTTACAATATTTGCAGTAGCACAATATCATGATGAATTTACAGGAAAAGAGGAAAGTGTCAAAATTCAGGTAGAGGATAAAGAAGAAGATCTCAAAACTCAGGATGATGACAGAATTCAGAAAGAGAATGAAGAGGAAGATGTCTCCATAGATGAAGAAGAATATTACTCTACATCAATGTAGGTATTTTTTTGAGCCATCCGGATTGGCGACTCCCAGTAAACATGTACGTTGAACAGAGGGAGTTCATGCAGTAGCAAAGATAAATCAGAGAACCATCCTTCAATCAATGGTTGCAAAGACAGATTTAGAGCAGTCAGATAACATAAGTACAAAGTAATAGTTTGATCATTTGATAAGTAGTGTTTCCACACAGGTGTCAGTTGGCAGTTACACAAGAAAATTTTTATGATTGTATTGCATGTATGTATTTAGGCAGGGATATCTTCAATACATGTTGTTCCAGACATGCAGAGTTTGATGAGAAGATAAATCAGATCAGTGGACATATTTGATTCGGTCTGATAAACAAGAACATGTGATGATCAGTTGTAGTATATTCAAGTGAATCCTTCATAATAATACAATGACAGATGGGTCAAAATTCTGGACATTTGAGTAGCAGAGTTATGGTCAGTTTGTGACATGTGGAAAGAGATGGATTTGTGAGAGGCCTAGTAGGTACAGGAAACATGGGTCATATGAATAGCAGCATATTTACAATTGGAATTAGTTGGAATCGGTTGGTCACAAAAAGGAAAGCAGTGAAAGGTGTAGCAGAATAGGGAAAGAGAAATTGTCAGCAGAAGTTATCTCATCAAAAGGAAATCATTGAATAATATGGTCAAGTGAACATGACAAGTAAATGAAGAAATCAAATTTTGAATGTTTTTTATACATTGCAGTGAAATTCAAGAGGAAGCACCAATGGAAAATAAACATCACTGGAAGCGAGGAAAGGAAACATATACAGGTAACCCTACATCTTACAGAAAATTCAAGGGAAGAACAATCATCAGAGAGAGAGATCTAGAAAAGAAGATTACTATCATACAAACAGGGAGACATACCCACAAGGGGAGATATTTTTTTTCCCATGATTGGTTAGAGCATGTATAGTATCAGGAGGATACATATCAACAGAGGGAGTTAACCTTTGGTCAAAGATTAAGAGAAAGAACAGAGGCATGAAGAAAGGGATAAAATCCCCAAGAGGAGATACCCTTTTCCATTGATGTCAAAGGGGGAGAGATAGAAACATTGATAAGGATCAATGATCATAGGGGGAGCATGAGAATAAGTGTTTATGTTGGAGAAATTTCTATTTTCGACACACTAGTTCAATGGGAGTTAACTGACTAGTTCTTTTTTAGACTTTCTATTCTTACCATCACTATTATGCATGCATGCATTCCTAAGGAAAGCTAACTGCTTGATTGCTTTTCTTAATTATGGAATGGTTTTTCCTATATATGAGTGTATTCCACTCATTCATTGTATCATATTGATCATGATCTATATATCAATCATCAACTCATTAGAGTAGTGCGAATATATTTTCTCATTCTTCCATATTGAATCTCTCTTCCTTTATTGATAATCATTGTTTGTACTTTCTTTAGCTAGATATCCTATGCAGGTTTCCATGAAACACTGACATGGTATTGGAGCTATGTTGCTTGGAGCAAGCCAGACAAGACAAAGAATAAGGAAAATCGGGGTTTCGGCGAGATAAATCTATAGTTGTATCTTTCATCAGTTATTCCTCCCAAAATATTATGTTTTGGAGAAATGATCCGAGAGGAAGCTAAATCGATCCATTTGGGAAGTGGGTTTTCAACTGTTTGGCGAGAGCCTCCTGAAACTGATACAAATTTGTGGTCGTACCTTTCTACATTCATTTCTCCCAAAATATTACGTTTTGGAGGAAACGGCTTGTGGGTAAAGTAAATCGGCCCATTTTGGAAGTGGGTTTTCAACCGTTTGGAAATATTCCTCACCGTTTTCTCATAACATAAGTTGCAAGATCATCTCCTGAAACTGATACGAATTTTCACTTAAAGTGCCCTTTCTGTCGTGATTTCTTAATTTTTCACTTGAAGATTGAGAGTAAATTTTTAGGGGTTCTTAAAAACAGTGGGAGAGATGGATAGGAAAATTTTTATACAATCAAACTTGGTGGTAATCCTCACACCATAAAATTATTTTGATTGGAAGTCCAAGGCAAAATTCCAACTCATAAGGAAAGGATTGTATAATTTGATGATGGAAATAGAAACATAACCTACATCATCGATTGAGAAGATGAGATGGGAGAACCGTAAGGATGAGGCCACATGACTACTTCTTGAGTTAATATCCACTGATTTATGGTTTCATGTTGTTGCATGCAAGACTCCAAACGAGATTTGGACCACCCTGGAAGGACTCTTTGGAAAGCAGGATGAGATGCGAGGTCATATGTTTGAGGTAGAGTTGAATACCTTAGACCCTAAAAGTTTTGATAATATACAAGATTTATTTACTAAATTTAAATCGTTGCTATTGAGCTTGGGTGAATGTGGTATTGATAATTCTACACAAGAGAAACAACTTATTCAAACAATCTTGGCCAAGCTAAGACCAGAATACACTGTATATGTCTCCAATTTCCATTCTGGCAGATGTCTTTTTGGAACAAATTGGAAAATGCCTGCGTTTCTCAATTCATTGAGTCTCTCAGACAAGAGCAGAAAAAAATCATACAAATGAGCCTCATGAAAGATCCCAAAGCACATGCACTCACCATGCATAATGGAAAAGGGTCATCCAAACAGAACAAGAAAGAGGGATATTCAAAACCCTTTAATGATTCTTCAAGTTCCAAAGACTCTTCAGATTCCAAGAAGAAGAAGAATGGAAAGTAGTGCACTTACTGCAATAAACCGAATCATGAAGAATCTACATGCATGAAGAAACAGATCGATCTTATGGCACAGGAACTTTAGCATAACAACCTTGGAAACTTCATTCCAAAGGGAGTCAAGAAGCATAAGGAAGAAGATCCTGCTCCTAAGAAAGGTAATCATCATGCTATGGATGCAATTAATTCCTCATCTGATTCATGGATTATAGATTCTGGTGCATCCCATCATATGATAGCAAAAGAGGAAGTTTTCTCTTCCTTGAGTCCATGCTCAAGATCCCCTATTCTCATAGGGGATGATACTCCAGTAGCAGTAGTAGGAGAAGGGAGAGTGGAACTCCACAATGGCAGTTTTGAGATTGTTTTACATGTTCCAAATCTTTCTATGAATATTCTCTTAGTTTATCAAATCGCTAAGAACGGTAAAAAGGTTGAATATACATCTGATTCAGTTTCAGTAATTGACATGCATGACAATTCCATCATTTCAATTGGTGAGGTGGATCACAAGTCAAGGTTGTATAAATTTACTAAGTTTTCTGACAATGACTCCTCTATACTACTTACACATAAGGAGAGTACTCTGCATGCACCTCCAGTGTAACATGCATATACTCTTGTTCTTCCATCAGTTTTAGACATCAAGGATGATTCCATACACTCATATTTTGTACATGGAAATAAGAAGGTAGTACAACCAGATAAGAAGCCAATGCAGAAGCTTCAATAGATGCCCAAGAAGGCACATACCACACTTCAGGCAGTAGGCAACCTTGCAGAGAATCCATTGGATTTGAGGATGACTCGATCTCAGCATGAGGAGCCTTCTCATGTACTTTCAGCTTCAGAACTTGCGATGTCCATGCATTTCTATATGGATCAATCTACTGATCCACATAACTACAATAGGGTTGTGGGAAATCCATTATGGAAAGTAACCATGTAGAAGGAGTATGACTCACTCCTACAGAACCAGACTTGGAATCTGGTTCCACTTCCACCAAAAAGGAATATTTTCAGGTGCAGATGGGTCCATAGGATCAAGAGGTACAAGGCCCGATAGGTTGCCTAAGGACTTCATCAGATCCATAAAGAGTTCTACATCTTCACGAAGACTTTTAGTGAGCAGGAGTTTCAGACTTTGTGGGATCGTCTTGCAGTGAAGAACACAGTTGCCTAGTAGTTGTCATCTTCTTCTTTTGATACATTATCTTTTGAGGGGGGATTTTGTTCCCACGTGGTTTTCCCTCTTTTCTCACTTTTATTTAGTATTCATTAGTTGCATTGTACATGAGTACCTAAAATGGCCTAGTAGCCAGGACTCATTTTTTACTCCATAGTGATGTTCAGGGGGGGTGTTGGAGAAATTTCTATTTTCGACACACTAGTTCAGTGGGAGTTAACTGACTAGTTCTATTTTAGACTTTCTATTTTAGACTTTCTATTTTTTCCATCACTATTATGCATGCATGCATTCCTAAGGAAAACTAACTGCTTGATTGTTTTTCTTAATTATGGAATGGTTTTCCCTATATATGAGTGTATTCCACTCATTCATTGTATCATATTGATCATGATTTATGTATCAATCATCAGCTCATTGGAGTAGTGTGAATATATTTTCTCATTCTTCCATATTGAATCTCTCTTCCTTTCGTGATAAGCTTTGTTTATACTTTCCTTAGCTAGATCTCCTATGCAAGTTTCCATGAAACACTAACAGTTTCCATGTCTAAGTGTTTCCATCAATGTTGGTGTTGCCATCAATGTCAAAGGGGGATATTGTTGGACAGTTGGTTTGGATAGTTGGTTGTCAATGATGTCAACCCTTGGAGAGTGATATTGGAGATTGATGTCAACCCTTAGACATTGATGTAAACCCTTGGATAGGTCCAGAGATGTTGGACAGTTGATTGAAATTTGTATGATCGATATTTATGATGAGTTAGTTGGGTACATTTGATGTAGTCTACATGTAGCCCCGTAGGTGTTGTTATGGGACCCAAAGGTGATTAAGGAATATGGACATGAAGGACAATGAAATTGTAGATAATATTATCATATATGGATAGTACACATCTTTTCATTTTTGGTGATATGTGGAATACCACGTGGTTCCTCATGGTTAGGAAGATATGGCATTGTAAAGTTGGAAGCCCCCAAGAATGGTCAAGAAGACCCTGGTTGGTTACAAGTCTTGATGAAAGGGTAAAGTGATTGTAACAAGAAACCCCTAAAATAAGGAAAGAGGTTACTTAGAAAAAGTATAAATATACCTCAAGGAGTCATTCACAATTCACTCACACACTCATTCATTGATTATCTATCTTGTGAACTAGTGATCTTTTTGTTAAGGCAGTGACGACACATTTCTGAGGTAGTGGAGTCTGATGGAGCGAAAGTTTCAGAGTTGCAGAAAACTAGAAACCCTAGTTTTCTGAGTTTATATGTAGGATGCATAAGGATAGGACGCATAAATACACAATATGCAAGAGGAAAGGTCGCATACATCCGCAAGTTGCAGGAGGAAAAATCGTGGATCTGAGGCAAAGCTTTGAAAAAGAATGGTTGGATGAGTTACAACAAGGTTTGATGGTACAACAAAGTTGTTACAAGGTCTGAGATGGTATGCTTTAGGTATTCATGAGTAAAGGTATGTATTTTATGTATATTCTTGAAGCGTGTATCTTGGATGGTATGGCACATGCTTAAGGCATGTATTGGAGGTCCTTGATGGTACATGAATGCATATGGTTGAGGTGATATTGTTACATGCTTGATACATACTCTTGGTACTTGGTATACGGTTGTTATGGTTCATTGATAGAGGCACATCTTTGTGATATCGGCATATACTTGAGGCTTATCTTATGGTACATGTCATGATTGAGAGTGATATGGTATATGGTTTAGACACATTTCATGGTATATGGTATATTGATCGAGGAGGATCTCCACACATGGAACTATTACTTTGCATACCATGAAAAAGATCATTAAAATGCTAATTAATGACAGGTGGAAAAGAATAATTAATTAATCATGGATGATTTAATTGTAATAAATCATTAATACTTGAAGAAAGTTGGAAAATTTCACGTATTATTCATTTAATTGTAAAAAAAGGAAATTAGTTGTGAGAATCCAACTCACAAATTAGTTTCCTGATTTTAAGGGGAAAAGAAGAGGAATACTTGGAGTGAGTGGAAATCTCACGTATTATTTGTAAAAATGGGAAATCATTTTTATGTGAGAATCCAAATCACAAATTAGTTTCCTAATTTTAAGAGGAACTTAGTTTCCTGGTCTTAAGGAGGAAGTTAAGGGTCTCATGAGTTGGTTTGGACTCTTCCTCACTTTATTACAAGTGGATTCCTAGTCTCAAGGAAGAAGTTAAGGGTCTTTCTTATTTTTGTCCTTGGGTAGGTACTAGATCCTAAATTCATGGATATTGTATTTTTGGGTTATGGAGCTAGGAAAAATTATTTAAACCCCTTTATTGGGAGAAATTGAAGAAGAAGGATTTTGGAGAGAAACAAGCACTCGTGTTTGTGGTTTGTATGTAAGCTCCTTAATTGGAAGACTTGAGCCCCTTATTGGGAGAGTATGTGAGCTTCTACATTGGGAGAATTATGCCCCACATTGGGAGAGCCTTGTTTCCCCTTCATTTGGGAGAAGATGTAACCCTTTTATATAAAGTAGAATCAACCCCGCAATGGGAGAAGCAATGAAGTGATTTGTATTCTAGTGGATCCAGAGACATAGCCATACTGGTGAACTCTGCTAACAATGGTGATCTCTTGTCATGTGTTTTTATTTCATCTCAAGTTTCCTTGTGCATGATTTATTTCCGCAATATTGTTTTATTAAATGCATTAAGTAATGGATTATGAGACAAACAACATATTTCACCCAGTTATATTCCAATCTTCATAAGCACTTAAATTTCACCTTTAATGCAATCAAATTCAATAAAAACGATCTTAAATCTTACCTTTAATGAAGTGGCATAGAATCAAGCAAATATTGGTATCAGTGTCACCCTGGTTTCAGATCAAGTGGTTTCATAGAAGTATTGACAAGGATTGTAGGTGTTGAATGAAAATGGTAAAAGCATCGAAGAATGAATGGCTTTGTGAGATTGAGGAAATCAACCAAAGCATTCAAGAAAAGAATGTTGAGTTGAGGGAGATGTTTTGAGATGCAAAAGAAGAGAATCGGAGATTGTGACTTCAATTACAATACATGGAAGAGGCTCTGAAAAAGTTGAAAAGTGATGAAGTCTTAGCAAATCCATCCCCCACACCTGATCCACGATTGGAAACTGAGATAAATAGTACTTTTTCAGTTTCATGTTCTTCTCATTATGATGATGATTTTGGTTCTTTTGAAAAGCACATTATACGCATTGGCTTGGAGCTAATGAAGAATATGGGGTATGAAGGAAGATTCCTTGGAGATAATGTCCAAGTCATTTTGAAGCCCATTGAAGTGGTGGAACTACCACAATATGCAGGATTGGGTTATGTTAGAGAGGAAGAAGGAACATTCTCCAAGACCGTTGATGAAAGGAACTCCAAAGAAGCGAAATCAAGGGAGTCCTCCAGTGATGAATCAGTGCAGGATGAGAGCACATCATCTCATTCCGATGATCATGATTATGAGTCATATTCAAAGGGAGGTGAGCAGCATGAAAAAAGAGATAAGGAAATTTCTCCTCGTCATGCCCACACTAGAGACCACCAAACAAGGTATAAAAAGTCTCATTATTCAAACATTCCTTTTGATTATAAGGAAATTGAAAATGATCAACAAAGTTTATGGCATAGAAAACCATGTCCATTTTGTGGTATGAATAACCATAATGTTTCCAAGTGTTGGAAAATAATGGCCTTGTACAGGAAGGTTATGGAAACCATAAGAATCCAAGGTTTGAAAACCCTTCTCCACATGGGAGAAAAATAAGGGCATGAAAATATGGATAAAAAAGATTCATTGCAACAAGGGTGGACATCAGCAAGCCACATGTTGGACACTACATCCGGAGTTGTGTCCCAAGAAGGACAAAAAAATATAGCTACAGAAAGAAGGCCAACTACCGAAAAAGAAACAACATGGAAAGGAGGATATATTCATCCTGATGACTGAAAGGATGAATAAAATATTTGAGTTAGTTTATAGAGGCGGCTTATTTTGAGTAACTAAGACATGGGGTTCCAAAATATCTCAAAAATAAAAGTTCCCATAATTCAACAAAAACCACAACGTATCTAAGATCTCAATGAGACCTTTCCAATGATGAAAACAGATCATCAAATGGAGTTACAGATCAAAATATATCACGATCTGAAGTTTTCAGAAAACAAGTGACGCTAGCAAAATCCATACAGTGTTGATGTCAACATGTTGAGTTGGTAGAGATAGAGGAGGACATGTGTCATATTTACATCAGCATGAAATCAGTAGGGTGATGTGGCAACCCAAGAGGTTGCCACGTGTCACTCATTTTTGGGTAACTTGGCACCCAGTTGGACCAACCAAAATTGGCCATGTGTCATGATGATGTCCGCATGTCGACACAAAAGTCGACGTGGTAGGAACATCTAGTGGTACAAATGTTGATGAAGAAACTAACGTGGAAATATAGATATGATGTCATCATGATGTGTCATTCTCACTAGGAGTTGACATGCAGTACAAATGATGACATCAGCAAATGATGTGACAATACAAATGATGACATCAGCAATACGAATGATGATGTGGAAGTACGGACGATGAGGTCAGAAGGTGATGTGTCAGTATAGATGATGACATCAGCAATTGAAATGGAAATATGGATGATGATGTCATCATCTGGTGTGGCAATGCAAATGATGGTATCAACATGATGTGGCATTGATTGGGCGGATTATGTGGTAGGTCGTACACTGACGTGGACTCAGATGACTGGGCCAATGATGTGGCAGACCATACAGTGTTAATGTCGTCATGATGTCAACATGTTGAGTTGGAAATCTCATTTATTGCAGAAGGTACGACCCTATTGGAATGCAAATCAAGGCAAAAATCCCAAAGGGGTCCAGAAGTCACAGTGACGGAATTGGACGAAAGAATAGTCATTTTTGCATGATTTTTCGTCAGAAATCCAATGGAATTCGTTTTGTGATCAGAGTAGAATAATTTGAGGGCTATGACAGAAGCCAAAGTTTTCCATTAATTATTTGGAATGATTTACGAGGAGAAGAGCCCAGGAATGCCTGAGATGAGAAATGTAATAATTTGACGCATAGGCAGTCATTGTTACACCATTTCATGCCACGGTCATAATGGCAATGTTCGTTTTTGCATCCGAGCATCCAATTATGAGTATTATGGCATGAAACCCAATTGTAACCATTCTTTTTTTGTGGCTTTATTTCTTTATGAAACTTTTCAAAATATGTACCAATGCTACAAATTTCTGTGAGCATTGACTATTGCAGCAAGGTAGCAAGACCTAATATTTTGCAAGAAACTCATCATGTTATCCTTTGCACACAAATTGAGGTGGTGTAGTGTTGGTGAGGCTATTTTGGCACTTCCTCAGAAAGTGGCCAACCTTACAATCGAAAGTCTCAGAATTGTGAGACAAATATGATGATGATGATGATGCTTGAGTCTGAATAGCAGATTCAAAGAGGACCATTGTCACTGGATGTGAGAGAATATGTCTTATACCACATGTGTTTGTGAGATTAACCTTCATCAGAAGATATCATCCTTCATCACAAGAAATCATCTCTTTGTGAGAGAGACATTGCCACTTGTTGTGAGAACTGAGCCCTTTGTATTTTCAAAGGAGATCGTATAATTGCCACTTGTTGTGAGAACTTGTCCCTTTATGTTGTCAGAGGAGGTCATCTCTTTGTAAAGAGAGACATTTCCACATGCTTGTGAGAAACCAGTCCCTTTTTCTTGTAACCATTGTTGAGTGAGAGGCATTTATATTATGCCTAAACATTGTAATGGGTCTTGTAACCACTTTTGAGTGAGAAGCATTTTTTCGTCTAAGGCATGTTTTGGGCAATCATTGTAAACTTGTCTATGAGTGTTTTATAAAATCTGACAAGTATGGTATTGTGTTGAAAACATGATTATGCATTGTTATCTATAGATGTGTATTAATGAAAGTTTTGGCATTGACATCCTCATCCTAAAGTACAAAGGTGAAGGAGAAGAAGGGTGTGGCTTTCAAAGACTTGTTATGCAGATCAAGGAACAGGAAGTGCATCATAGAGTGTAATATTCTTCCTAGAAGCTAGTTGTAGAGATTCTAGTCACGCTTTATCTCTATACTTTTGGAGGACCAAAAGTCATTTTTGTGGGGAGGTATGATCTAGGAGGATATCCACACATGGAACTATTACTTTGCATACCATGAAAAATATCATTAAAATGTTCATTAATGATAGGTGGCAAAGAATAATTAATCAATAATGAATGATTTAATTTTAATAAATGATTAATACTTGAAGTGAATTGGAAAATCTCATGTATTATTCATTTAATTGTAAAAATGGGAAATTAGTTGTGGGAATCTAACTCACAAATTAGTTTCCTAATTTTAAGGGGAAAAAAAGAGGAATACTTGGAGTGAGTGGAAATCTTGCGTATTATTTGTAAAATTGGGAAATTAGTTTTATGTGAGAATCCAACTCACAAATTAGTTTCCTAATTTAAGAGGAAATTAGTTTCCTAGTCTTAAGGAGGAAGTTAAAGGTCTCATGAGTTGGTTTGGACTCTTCCTTACTTTACTAGTCTCAAGGAAGAAGTTAAGGGTCTTTCTCATTTTTGTCCTTCGGTAGGTACTAGATAATAAATTCATGGATATTGGCTTTTTGAATTATGGAGCTAGGAAAAAATATTTAAACCCTTTTACTGGGAGAAATTGAAGAAGAAGGCTTTTGGAGAGAAACAAGCACTCATGCTTATGGTTTGTATGTAAGCCCATTAATTGGGAGAGTTGAGCCCCTTATTGGGAGAGTATGTGAGCCACTAAATTGAGAGAATTATGCCCCACATTGGGAGAGTCTTTTTGCCCCTTCATTTGGGAGAAGATGTATCCCTTTTCTATAAAGGATAAGCAACCCCGCATTGGGAGAAGCAAGGAAGTGATTCGTATTCCAGTAGATCTGGAGACGTAGCCATATTGGTGAACTTTGTTAACAATGGTGATGTCTTGTCATGTGTTGTTATTTCATCTCAAGTTTCCTTATGCATGCTTTATTTCTGCAATATTTTTTTATTAAATGGATTAAGTAATGGATTATGAGACAAACAACATATTTCACCAAGTTATATTCTAGTCTTCATAAGCACTTCAATTTCACCTTTAATTCAATCAAGTTCAAGAAAAATGATTTTAAATATGATATTTAATGGAGTATCATAGAACCAAGTAAAGATTAGTATCAATGTCACCCTGGTTTCATATCATATATGGTACATGGTATGGTACAAATGTTGATGTACCTGGTTGATACATGGTATGATTGGTACTTGGTATACATGGTTGATGGTTGAGGTGCATGGTTGATGCATGGTTTGGTACAGGTGTTGGTGCATAGTTGATGCACTTGTTGTGGTACAGGTTGTGGAACAGGTTGATGCATGGTGCATGGTACAGGTTGGTACTTGGTTGAGACACATATCTTATGATGGTATGTTGGTGAACTTGGTATATTCTTGGTAGAGGCATGTTTTGGTGATGTTGGACATTTACTTGAGAGGTATCCTTGGTGTATGATCCATGTGAGAGGATATGGTTGAGTATCACTGACAGTGACATGATATACAGGTTGGTCAATGACATGTTGGATACAGTGACAAGTTACAAGTTGATGTGACAGTGATAGTGGTAGTGATTGTGGTAGTGACAGTTGGTCTACACTCATACTTCATGGCGGTAGGACAGGGTAAGGAAAGGGGGTTGTGGCCTCCTTCCAGTTGGAGTCATAGAATAAAGGAGTTGGAGCTTCCTTCAGGTTGGAGCTTGAGAACTTGATGGTTGTAGCCAACTTTTGGTTGGAGCCAGAGAACCCAGGGGGTTGTAGCCTCCTTCTAGTTAGAGCCAGAGAAATCAGGGACTTGTAGCTTCCTTCAGGTTGGAGCCTTAAATAAGGGGTTTTAGCCTCCTTCCAGTTGCAGCTAAAGAATTTGGAAGTTGGTGCTTTCTATGAAAAAATTCTTGATATATATAAGAAATCAGTTTGTGGTTTTCTCCCATTTGGGTTTCCACGTAAACACTAGTGTAATGTGTTATTGATATGATGTTGATGTGATGTTTCTTATGATTACATGCTTATTATATATATATATATGATACATTTATGATAATTGTTGAACATTGTTGATAAAGTGAAAGAATATATAGTGTGGTTAAAAGTGGTATAAAGTGATCATATT
>ML806393.1:42334-63604 GCA_009831015.1 Picea engelmannii | reverse complement strand
TATCCTCTGTTTCATATCATGTTCCACCCTATTCCCCAACATGGTATCAAAGCCAATGATTTGAAAACCTCTATATGTTATCTGCAAATCTTGTTGAGTCATATTTATTGTGTGATTAACTCTGGGTTGGTGGTTTGCTTATTGGAACTTGTTGAAAAAGACCAGTTTGTCTAGATATCGAATATGACTTTGAATATTGATCCTATTTTTCTGAATGGATCAAATTATGTAGTATGGGAACCAAATATGGAAACCCTACTAAAGAGTAAAGTATTGTGGCAATATACAAAGGTATCAATTCTGGATCCAGCCAAAAAACAGGAAAAGTTCGTTGTTGATGGAAAGAAGGATGAGGTTGTAGGATTCATTATGAACTACATCTCACATGAGATTCATTTTCACCTTAGTGGAATCAACTATCCTCATCAATTTTGGAAAAAATTTAAGACCTTGTTCAATCGAATCAACGAGAGCCATGTCATGCAGTTGGAGAAAGAGTTGATCTCTCTCGATCCTCATTCCTTTGAGAGAATGGAGGACTATTTGGTGCATGTCAAGGAACTCCAGTTGAAATTGGTAAAATGTGGAAAGAATTATCTGAAAAGGGATGGGAAAATCATCGATCTAGTCCTAATGAACTTAATAACACCATTCGACGTGTTTGTGTCGAATTTCCACACCAATTGAAAAGCACACAAGGAAGATGGTAAGGATTATACCTTTGAATATTTATTTGGTATTTTAATTATTGATCAACATATATTGCTTGGAGAAGTTAATCTTGGTGGTAAATACCAGGCCCACTTGCTCAAGGGAAAGGAAAATATTGATTCCAAGAATAGAGTGCAATATGTTGTTTCTACACAGAAACTTGCATACCATTACTAGGGACCCTAGAGACAACCACAATGAATTTGAAAGAATAAGACATGTTAGTACTGTGGAAAGGATGGACATGTGGAGAAAATATGTTATAAGAAACAAGACAACTTAGAGGATAAGGTTAAATGCCTTGAAGGAGACATGTCCATTGTTTGTCGATCCGTTGATCATTTTACCTTCCAAGTCAGGAATTCTCAGACCTTGATGTCTCATTCTGTGTAGAATGAATGGGTTTTCGATTATGGGTGCACTTATCATATGGAAAAGGATTCCACTTTATTCACAAGACTGAATAAAACTGAGGAGAATAAAATCTATGTTGTTGATGATTTTTCTCTGGATGTTGCTAGTCAGGGTGATGTTGCTTGTCGACATGGGAAAATTGTCGATGTTTATCATGTTCCAAATCTCAGTTTCAATCTGTTGTATGTTTCTTAGTTGACACAGACAGGTAATATTGTCAAATTTTGGCCATATTTGTTCTATGTTCGTGATTTGAAGAAAGGCAAGTCAATTTTCGTTGGTGGGATTCTCGACTAGACAGATAGTTTGTACAAGTTTCATGACTCGGATCGACCTGAGTCTGAACCAACTACACTTGTTTTGCACACTGATGAGAGAAGTTGAATTTTCCATGAATGACTCAAAAATCCAAATTTCTTAAGTCTGCAAGCACTGGCAAATTAGAACATGGTTTCTGGTTTGTCGAAGGTGTTTCCCCTTAAAGGATTTTGTAAGGGTTGTGTGCTTGGGAAGCATCATCATGCACCATTTTACTCTACAAAAGCATGGAAAGAACAGAACCTACTAAAATTGGTTCAAAGTGATTTTTTCTACACCATTCTATGTTCACTAGTAGGTGCAAGGTACATTTTTACTTTCATTGATGATTTCTCTCGCTTCACATGGGGCTTTTTCCTGAAGAATAAGAACCTTGCCTTTGAAAATTTCAAGGTGTTTTCGGTCTTTGTTGAAAATCAATGTGGTCTACCCATCAAATGTTTGAGATCAGACAATGGTGGTGAGTATGTAAATTGACCCTTTGAAGAATACCTACTTCGATCTGATACTGAATGGAAATGGCCAATTCCTCACACACCTCAGTAGAATGGAATTGTAGAATGCAAGAATCAAATGTTAGTCAAAATGGATAGATGTTTTCTTCAAGATAAATACCTACCTCCTCGCTTCTAGGATGAAGCAGTATACTATGAAATTTATCTTCTCAGTCCCATCTCAACTCAATTTGTTCCTTCCATGACTCTAGTCGAAATATGGTATGGGAATAAGCCTTTAGTCGACCACCTTCGTGTATTTGGATGTGTTTCTTGGGCTCACATTCCAAATTATTGCATAAAGAATTTGGATGCAAAGAGTAGTGTTTGTATCATGATGGGCTACTTTGAAGAGTCGAAATCCTATCGACTATTTGATCATGTCAAATGAAAAATAATTATCATACATAATGTTTAGTTTGATGAGAAGTATTTTGGCATTAAGTTGTTGAATGCCTCTTCTGCATTACTACAGGATGATCCCTTTGATGTTATCTCTAACACTGGTTCTCATGTTCCATTCTTCATTCCTTCAACCGAATAGTCTAACTTTCTCCCTATTTCGACTAGATCGTCGACCTTCGAGTCGACTAGTTCATCGTCCTCTATTTTGACTAGTCTGCCAAATGAAGACCCTCCAACTTATGATCGACCTGGTGAAGTGAACTGTGGTTTACATGTTTATTTTCTACTCTGATGGGTTTCCAAGACAATTGAAGCTACTAGATTTGATGTTGGAGATGCCTCATGTGGATGTCAGAATCAAATTCAAAAGAAACATGCCAGCATTTCCTTGATGACTCGTGTTCTTGAAACCTCAGACCCTATTACCTACTCAGATGTTGAAGGATGACCTGAATGGGAGAAATCCATGAAGACAAAAAATAATTCTTTGTCAAAGAATCAGACTTGGGGTTCTATGACTGTAAGGAAAGAACATTGTGAAGTGTCGATGGGTCTATAGGACCAAATTTACCTCTGAAGTTGTTGTTGAGCAACATAAAGTATTCCTCTTCATGAAGGTGTTTTCTCAACAAGAAGTCACCAACTAGACTGAAACCTTTTCCCCTATTGAAAATATGAACTCTGTTCGACTGATTATTTGCCTTTCTACTCATTTTGGTTGGAAAATCCATCAAATAGATGTGAAGAGTGTCTTTCTTCATGGAGACCTATCGGAAGAAATGGAACAACCACCTGGCTTTGTGATAAATTCAAATTTATTTTGTTGACTCAAGAAGTCGATTTATGGTTTGAAGCAGTCTCCTTGAATCTAGTATGCTAAGATCAACAATTTCTTCCTTCAACTTGGTTTCAACCGGTGTGAATCTGATCACAACCTGAATGTTCTCCACACAAATGGAAACACTCTAATTTTTGTTTTATGTGTATATGATTTACTCATTACTGGAAATAATAATGATCGCATCCTTAGATTGAAGAAACATATTTTTTACTCCTTTGATATGACAGACCTTGGCACTCTGCAATATTTTTTGGGTCTTCATGTATTACCACTTTATGATGGATTTTTCATTTCTCAGTATAAATATGTGATGGATCTATGGACATGTTTTAAGATGGATGATTTCAAGCTTTGTGCTACTCCTTTTCAATCTGGAGTGAATCTTACTAAAACCTGTCAAACACCCGCAGTTGATTCTACACTTTATTGAAAATTGGTCGGTAGTCTTATTTACCTTAATCATAGTCAACCTAAAATTTCCTTTGTTTTTAGTGTGGTTTCTCGGTTCATGCAGGACCTCAAAGAAAGCCACTAGAAAGTAGTCAAATGAATTATTCACTATCTGAAGGGGTACCACTCATTTTGGTATCAAGTATTGTTGAAGTTCAGATTCTCTAGTCGGCTACACCGACTCTGGATGGGGTAGAGACAATGATGATTAGAAGTCCACTTCCTACTATTTGTTTCACTATAGAACTAGACCTTTGGTGTGGTCATGCAAGAAACAAAAGATAGTCTCATTGTCTACTACAAAATTAGAATATCGTGGTGTCATTCAAGTAGGTATTGAAGCTGTATGGATTCACCAACGTTTTGGAGATCTTGTCCTTCCTATTTATACCTCGACTATAATCTAATGTGATAACCAAAGTTCCATACATGTTGCTAACAATCATGTTTCCCACAATAATATGAAACACTTTGAGCTCCATGCTCACTACTTGAGACAATTGGTTCAAGAGAACATTATCTCTCTTGAATATTGCAGAACCAAAGATCAACTTGTTGATATCTTCATGAAACCTTTAGCTGAAGCCATATTTTTCATGATCTGCATGATGCTTGGGCTTCAGGAAGATGCAATTATGGGGGGGTGTTCTAGTGATGTTCACCTATTGAATATCAAAAGATTTTTGTTGATGGGGGGTGTTGGAACATCAAGCATTGATGGTTCATCACAAATATCTTGGGTTGAGTCTATCGAGAGGTCAACCTACATATAAATAAAATCATTCGGGCGATCAACCAGCACACCACACCAGTGGGTCGAGTAGTCGATGTGTCTCTCGATCGAACAATTTACCAGCAGTCAAAGATAGATGGAAAATGGATCAACTAGCCCAGCAATCAACTATGAGTTGGATGCATAGGTGGTTGGGTCGAGTCCTATCAAGCCAACTTGACAGAGCATATTTTGTAGAGTCAACTTTAATAGTCGACAGTTACATGTGGATAAGATCTTCGGGATTCTATGGAAATCAGTTAGATCTTGAGGCTATAAAAAGAGACCCCTTGGGTCATTATCAATCATGTGAATTGATATTATGCAATAGATCATGCGGATTAAGATGTACAACATGCACTGTGATGTTTTTATCATAGTGTGTTCTTCTTAAGTGTTGTAATAATGTCTTTAGATGCCACCTCTTATATTCAAAATTTTATTCTGCTTTGATTATCTATAGTATTGTATCCTTTGTTTCATATTGTGTTCCACCATATTCCCCAACATGAAGAGATACCCATAATGTTGCATCTACAACAAACAATTGGCTTAAATTCTAGTGCAATTTCACTTAGGGTATGTGAACAAGATTTCATAATTTGTGTTAATTTTCACACTATGGATTCTTATTTGGGTGCCCTCTAACTAGATTTACCATCATTGTATGGATTTGTTTCAATTGAGCAACGTACTCACTCTTAAGTCACATCATACTCTTGTTTTTTGTACCTTCCTATTTAAATTTCATTGCACTATTCTACACGTAAAATGAGGATTTCTGAGACAAAAAAAGTTCATTCACACATAAATTATCAAAATATTTGGAATATACAGTAATCCATGTAGGATGAAATAATATATTGAGTAATTATATAAGAATGAATGAGATGATAGATTACAACTGAGGGCCCGTTATATATATTTAGATGGAGTTCCTTTTCATTAATAGTCGTATTTTCGATAAGACACACATTTTCATTATGTCTCTTCATTAATTATTATTATTGTTGTTGTTGTTGTTGTTGTTGTTGTTGTTGTTGTTGTTGTTGTTATATATATTCATGTTATTTATGTTCATAACCATTTCTTGACATGGTTTACAACTGGATGGTTGAGCATAGTTCAGTTCACTTATATACAATACCATTTCAATTATTTTTTCCAGCACAATCATACCTTATAATAAGCACATGTTTAAGTAATATACCATTTAAATGCTTGTTAATATTTGAATAACTACTTGTGCATGCTTAAAAGTTCTACATATTGAGAGTGAGTGGTTTCCAATCACTACCTTTTGTCGAGTTTGAGTTAAATAATTCATTTCTTATACAATGAACTAGCTTGGCTTAACTCTATGAACATCCTTTTTAGGACAGAAAAATCTTTCTTAGCCTAAAATCTAGAGGCAAGAACACCAAGGTGAGAGTGGATAACTTTTCTAGTAGTTACTTCTAGACTCTCTCGTTGGGTTAGGACTCTTCTCTTAGGAGAGAGTAACAAGCTCCATTGAAACAATTAGACATGGCCCATGGATGTAAATTGTAATGGCAATGGCAACTTACTAACAAGATTAACTTCCAACTTATGGCTCAATGAGAATTCCACATAACAAACAATGCACATTAATCAAACCAAAAACAATGAGGTCAACATGCTCACTTATTCCATCTTTATAAAAAAAAAGATATCTAACACATAGATTCATAGTTGTCTTTGATGCATTAGTAATGTTAATTATTATATATTTATTATCAATCATGGTGTGTTTATGGTTTCAAACTTTAATATTTGATAAGTATTTGAGCACATTAGTTGTCATGATGTCAAGAGGAATAACTTGAATGGTGGGGAGGTAGGTGTTTCACTTTGTCTTCCCGGATTCAAATCCCCGATAAGAAATGCATGAGATATATGTTTACCCTTGGTACCTTACCATCCTTGGTTGACAATTGTGATTACCACAACAACCTTTTTCCAAATTGGTCATTCATCTTTTCGTGGCATTTTCTAGAAAAAACTTTGCCTATCCAATCTTCTATGAATGTTATGAGAGATATATTTCCATGTGCCTCATCCCAAGCCCAAGATTCATGACACGCGTCCTTTGCAACATTGAATGCTTGGATCAATATCTTTGATGCTTAGGTGGGATTTTTAAGCAAGTTGTAGAAAAATGTAATATAATTGTTATTATCATTCTATCTATGCATTATAAATTTTACTCTAACATCAATTTTGGTGTAAGGAATTTTTGCATGGTTTAAAAGATGAAGTGAACAATCAATATCCTCAATAACAATGATAGACTTGGTGGTCTTGATGTACAATTTCCTTTCACTCTATGTTGTATAGATCTCAAAAAACATTGAATCATAGACATCTTAACTAACAAATCAACAATGGATGTAATTTTTCCAAATTTGCACATTATTGGGGAATTCATAAAGAAATTAGGTAATCTTCTAGTCTCTAACAATTTTTTGATAAGAATTATCACCCTTTGGCAAAGGCCTCACGTTCCAATAAGATTTCCTCTTTCTTGATGGGAACTAAATATAACTATGTCAAATGTGCTTGGGAGTTTTAAAGGTGTGGACTCTCCTAGTTGAGCTTGCATTGTGGTATCCACGAGATATGAATCCAAGTTACAATCATCACCCCCCATATGGATACATATATAACAATCCTCTATTCTATAGTGACCACAAAATGGTTTGATTTTGTAATTATGTTTCCCTTTATATTAGCTTTATCTAACCAAATTTACTCACTTGAATTACACCATTTAAACTATTGACTCTTCCAAATATATCTAATTTCTTAATTCTCAATCCTAATTACATTTGTTATAATAAATCTCGACAAAACATTATCCTTTATATGACTTAATAAGAATTCCAATACTCACAATACCATATTAACCAAAGCTTTCAAAAGTAAGCATAGATATTGAAAGAAACAAAGTTGTTTAGTGATGTAGTGGGGAAGTTTGTCTTAGAAATGCTAATAAATTTAGTTCCAATTCTTTCCAAACTACATTACATCATTTCTCTACACTCGAGATACCACCAAATTAGTTGACATTAGGAATATCTTGATCAAAGGGTGTGTTAGCACCTAAAACTATATGCCCAAATGATCCTAAGCCTAACTTGATCCATAAGCCTTTTTCAAGAATGTAAGGCATGTTCAAAGTGGTTACATAGGATTATATTGTCACATTAGGGATGGATGGATTTAATTTCCCATTTGCAAAGCTTTCCTAAGTGTCTATGGTTCAAAATTTATTCGTTGCAAGAAAAGTGTGGTTCTTGTATTGCAGAAATAGAATTATTGTTTAAAGTGTGCTACAAAAACACGGGTATTCCAACAACACATTTCAAAAACCATCATGAATGTAAAAGAGTATACACCATCTACTAAATAAGTTTTATGGGATAAAATGGCTGAAACATGGGAAATATCAATGTGGAAATTCCTTAATAGTTTTGGTAAAAATGCAGAATTTTCTGTAGGTGATTCTTTTTGCAGACATCTCATAATGTGTTTCCCAAGAAAATGGTGTGGAATTTGGAAAATCCCTTAAAACCCACTTGCGGAATGGTCTCATTCAGTTGTTAGGTGAGATATTTCCCAAAAGGGTGAATTGTTTGAGAGCTATAGGTGGATATTTAAGACTGATTTTTTCAGATTTTGTTGATTTTTCAAATTTTGTTGATTTTTCTAAATGCCCACTCAACAGCCACTTCATCCATTCGACCTAGAGATTATATCATGATTTTATGCTATAGATTAGGATCATATCCCTTTTTTGTGGATCTTAGTTTGAACTAGTTACTCTCAACTAAGCATTGTAATTTCTATTTAAGCAAGAATTGTGAAAGAAGAGAAGGATCTTCCTCTTGGAAGGAAGTTGGGGGTTTTCTTTTTCCTTTGGGAAGAGAAAAGATTCGAGTGAACGGAGTTTGAAGAACCCATGTGAAGGCTAGAAATCATGTTGTGTAGGACCTGCAACACTTCATGCTCAAAGATCAATCACTTTGTTAAGTTTGACTAAGTCTCTATTGTATTTATCCTTCACTTCTTATTATTTGAATGCAAAGACAAGTCTTTTCAATGCATATATTGTCATGCAGGTTCAGATCAGATTAACGTGAATATTTTGTTGTTAATGGTCTATTCTTTGTAATTTGTATTCAAATATTTTCATTTTGATCCAAGACAATGCTTTGTATCTAAATGTCTTCCGAGTGAATATGTGAGATGGACAGATTGTTAGCTTATGTGTTCATGCATTTGTTCTCTTTCCTCTTTTCATGTTGTTCATAAGGTGTCAATATTTTAAGGTGCATGCCTCTAACATTACATAGTGTTGTTACTTATTTGGATAAACTCTTAATCCTTCATGTGATACATGCATTCCATCCTATCCACTTGAAACTACATGATTCAAAATCAATTTAAATCATTCCAATAACCGAGGTGTCCTAGATCTGTGCCATAGTATTCTGGTGCAGATGTTGGCCCTTAACTAAGTTTTGGGAGATTCTTGGTCATGTTGACCTATTTTGGGACTTTGACAGCCTGTCGAAGGAGGAGCACAAGACGAAGCGGAGATCACGGGATCTCGGCCCATTTTTGGGTCCTTCTTGGGTTTTTGGGATTATGTAATGGGATTGGGATGTCGGCCCATGGGTTTACCCATGTTTAGACCTATTTTGTAATATAAAAATAGATGCCTAGGCTAGATAGAAGTAAGAGGTGCATCTATGTGATGTGAATGTATGCTAAGTGCAAGTAGAGTATGTAAGTGCTTTGTGCATGATTGTAAGAGACTTGCAGAGCTAAGTGTATGTCCTTGTAGTAGATTGTGGAAGGATTAGTGTTATAACGCAAGGAAGAAGGATCTAGCAAGTTGTGCAGATCTTTTGTCATGTGCGGAGTAAGGGTTTTGTGGCTCTGTGATTGTAACTGATTAACTGAAGACAATAAAGAAGAAGAGTTGGTGGACGTACCCCCAAGGTGGGGGTGAACCACATAAATACTGTGTTATACTTCTTTATGCGTTGTCTTGATTTGTTCACATGTTATTTTCTAAGTGCTTATGATATATTTAGATAGATCTACTTATGCTTTATGCTTATGATATGCGAGAATGTTAGATCTGATCTAAATATCTATGCTCAGTGCTTGATCTGTTTGATATGATCTATCAACCTTTGTTAAGTGCTTAAATATATTAGATTAGTGTGAATGATGTGAAGCCCTGTTTTATCAGCGACATGGATATTGATTGCATATTGAGGAACTGACGGTGCTAAGTTCTTTATTAAGTAGTACAATCACATATCTTTGTCCCAGCTAAGGTTGCATACACCTGAGTCTTGCAACTACCCCTGCCTCTACCTCGGGTGAGACTTCATCTGTTTTGTAGGTGTTGTCAAAAGGGCCGGTAGTTAGGGATTTTTTGGTACGTTGTTGTAGCGTTGAACCCCAGGTATGCCCCTGTGCCAACAAATGGTTCTGTTGTCGGGACTTGAAACTGTGATTGTTGGGAACTGAGAAAGAAGAAGATTTGTGCAAAGATTCGACCTAAGATTGTTGAAGCCACGTGCGTAGATCTGTTGACCTGGTGTGCATAATTCTACTTGATTTATAAAGCTCTGTGCTAAATAAAGAAGCTTGTTCTAAAGAATGGAGGTCGGATCTGAAGGAAAGAAACAAGATATGAAAATCTTTGTTCTCTAAGAAAGGTAAAAGTGAGAATTCCTAATTAAAAGAGGTAAGATCTGCAAGCTCTGTGCTCTGATAAAAAGGTAAGAATAGTGAAAAGTTTTAGATCTGGAAGCTTTGTGCTCTGAAGAAGTGAGATAAGTGGAATTTTTTGTTTCTAGAGTATGGATCTAGGTATGTTTAATAGAGTCTATCCTATTTTGAAAACTAGTGTATTAATAGATGAAAGAAGGTTTGATACTAGTAGATCTTATAAGAATAGTGAAATATATGTTATACCTATGCATAGAAAGAATGTTTGGACTAAAAAATGGATGCAAGATCCTAGAAATAATTTTTTGCAGGTTATCTCCTATGATCAGAGCACACAGTATAGGAAAAGATGGGGATCATTTAAAATAAAGAGAGGATTAACCCTTTGTTACAGTTGCAGAAGACCGGGACATCTTGCTAAGGAATGCCCTGGGAGAAGACCTAGTTGTCTTTGTTGCAAGGATACGGACCATGAAGTGTTGGATTGCCCTAGAATGATTGCTAAAGTTGAAAAAATGAACCTAAATCAAGAAAACCCTAAGGCAAATCCAAAAACTATGGAAGAACCCCAGCAAGAATCAAAGAAAGCATTGCTATAGATAAAAGAAACCTTGAATGATCACCGACATGTCAGCTTATCAGAGATCTTCAAATAAAAAGAATGCATCGAAGAAAGAATAGGAGAATTCTACATGGACTGTGTTCTATATGAGGAAGCACAGGTGAATATCATAACAAAGAGAACTTGGGAAGCTATAGGGAGGCCTGCTATGATTCCTTCATTAGGAGGAATAGGGTTATTCAGAGGAAAGATGATAAACCTGTGTGGAAGGCTCACCCGGATACCTATGAATACCAATGAAACTTCGATAGAAGAAGATTTTGAGATTATTAAATCTGTTGAAGACAGTGCCCCATTTACCATGTTACTAGGAAAACCTTGGATTGATAGAGATCAAGCCAGACGAAAGAAAGAAGAGGAAGTTTTGGAGCAGAAGAAACAGGAGTTAAAAGATGTCATGACCAGAAGGATCGCACACTTGATTGAAGAACAAGAGAGTAGATCGAAGCTATTTAACAATAGCAACCCAGATGTCGAATCTAAGAAAACACTAGAGGATCCACAGAAGACTAAAGTACCTCCCCCAGAAAAAGAAGGAGTATTATCCAAGAACCCTAGGGAAGAATATCAACATTGTGAAGTGACTATGACCAAATAAGATAAGAATCAGAATGGAAAAAGAACTACCGAGACGAAGCTCACTGGAAAGAAGGCTAGAAAGATAAGTAAGAAGAGAGCTAAGTTCGAAAAGTTGCAGAAGGTTCCAGAGGGAACATCGCAAACAGAAAATTTGCAGAATTGGAGCTTCGTCGGGATATCAAAATAGTGACACGTGGGAATTTGCCATGACGAAGCAACATAGTCATTGGGGACATTATAACCATTTGATCGATGCTCTGAACAGGAAGAAAGGAAATTATGGTTCGTCATCAGACCGTTGGACCGCGCCATAACAGACCGAACAAGAGTTAATGGAGCTCATATCCGTTGCAAGCAAATCGTTGTCGAATTACCTATTTATCTCGTTGCGCCATGCATTGAGAACAATTTTTCCAATTGAGAATTTAATCCATCAGAGTAAGCTGAGTTTATACAGTGATCATCGTTCTCTTTCTCTCTATATTAGTATTGTGTCTAAGTTGTTCCCCGAACCCGCAATTGTTCACCCCGAGTGTGTATGTCGGAAGAATTGAGCGACGTAGAGAAATTTTTTGAAGAATTTTTGATCAACTTGATGACTGAGAGAGTCATGTCGATGTCTGAAGGTATCTAGGCTTCATCCACAAGAACAGTGCAAGTGTCTCCATCCACTGCTTTAGTCGGACCATCCCGGCCAGCAAATGAAAAACGAACCAAGCACAGAGACGGTCTCGCGAATGCTAAGTTGATTCCAAGCATATTATTGGCCTATCTACCACCTTTGAGCAGCATAATAAATCGAGACAGTGTGCCCAGAGAATTTGAGTATGCTTTGGTCACTACGTACCTCCCGAAAGGGATAAGCGCAGTTTGCACAGACCAAGAAAAGATTGCAGCATTGAAGTTTAGCGACTTCAACCTCGGTGACATGAAGGTCTACAACATGCTCGCCCCGCATAAGTACCTGACCAGAACAAAGGGAAATAATTCGAAGATATTCCCCCATCCATGGACTATGAACCTCGCACGGTCCACACTTCTCAATGTCATGAAGATTCCTCACTTCGAAAGGCACCAAGAAGTGAATGCATGTGTCAAGTTGTTGTTGTCTTTTTACCATGGCGGATACTTGTGGTTAAACCATTGTATCATAGTAGATCTGACATTGATCAATCGGATCACAGGGCTGTTAGGACCACACAATGTACCTTTTTACCTATACTTTTTTCCACCATTATACTCTTGATCACCTACATTTAGACTCATACTATCACTTTATCTGATCATCTCAAAGGTATACAACGTCCCTTCTCATTACTATACGTTTAATCTGTTTTGCATAATATTTTACATCACTCTCGTACTTAACCATTGATTAGAAATGCATAAGTGTCCAAAACTGCAGATTAGCATCTGAGGCCTGTTGCTGAAACACAGAACTGATGCTGAAACATGGAGCTGCTATACAGTCCGAGGTCGCAGATGCTGAAACACGGAGTTTCCTTATAGTTTGAGGACGCAGATGCTGAAACACGGAGCTGTTACATAGTCCAGAGTTGCAGATGCTGAAACACAGAGGAAACCGCTAGAACCGACGATGCTGAAACACAAGGAAGCCGTCACAGTCAGCGGTCAACACAGTCAGAGTGCAATTCACATGGTTGAAACAGCCCGTGAATTGCGAAGCTGAAACAGCATCCACAACAACGAGAATAAGTTGTTACACCAACCGTAACAACAATACCTCATTCAGCTCCTGTAATAGCATTCGGTTGCGTGAGACTAGGACATCCTATGCTGGTTTAGAAAGAAGATTTGATTTAGGATAAGGCTCAGTTATGCATTGTAATTATTGTATCGAAGGGATCTCCTCTTTAAATCAAAGGAAATCACCATTCGAGGGGGAGAAGTTTTATGTATTAAAGCAACTCCAGAGAAGCGGGACGTATTCTATTTTCCAAATTGTAATGTGATATTTCGACAGATGAATAGAAGACTGCTTTGAGTATCTCTTTCTAGCTTCCTCATTTCAGGGGAATCTTGTGAGAAGGGAGGGCCCACCTTCTTCACAAGATTCACCCATTAGTTAGAAGTGTGTTAGTACAATTTCTGTTTATGCTTTGTTTAACTGTCGTTTGCTGAAACACTATTTTTAATGGATTCCGCTTTGCTGAAACACTACTGACTCTGTCTTAGTTTATTGAATGGAATTTGTAATTCTTTTTATCAACAATCTTGTGTGATGATTTTATAAGGCTAGCAGAGACTAGGTTAAAGGTTCCTACTCAGACAGGAAGGAATCAAAACACCTTGTCTTCTGTAGAATTCCTTTATTGTTGCAAGTGTGCTAGCCAGAGATTTGGTTAAGGGTTCCTGCTCAGACAGGAAGGAATCAAAACACCTTGTCTTCTGTAGAATTCCTTTACTGTTGCAAGTGTGCTAGCCAGAGATTTGGTTAAGGGTTCCTGCTCAGACAGGAAGGAATCAAAACACCTTGTCTTCTATAGAATTCCTTTACTACTGCAAGTGTGCTAGCCAGAGATTTGGTTAAGGGTTCCTACTCAGACAGGAAGGAATCAAAACACCTTGTCTTCTGTAGGTTTCCTTTACTGCTGCAAGTGTGTTAGCCAGAGATTTGGTTAAGGGTTCCTGCTAAGACAGGAAGGAACCAAAACACCTTGTCTTCTGTAGATTTCATTTACCTCTGCAAGTGTGATAACCAGGGATTGGGTTAAGGTTTCCTACTCAGAACAGAAGGAACCAAAACATCCTGTTCTCTGTAGACTCCCATTACTCCTGCAATTGTGCTAGCCAGAAACTGGGTTAAGGATCTCTGCTCAGAAAGGAAGAGATCAGGTTGCCCTGTTCTCTGTAAACCTCAACCTCACAAGTGTGCTAAAACAGAAATAAGGCTCAAGGATCCTGCTTAGAAAGGAAGGAACTAGGTGGCTTTGTTCTTTGTTAGATAGAGTTAATTGTTGTCTGCATTACTGTTTTCATAAAAGAGTGTTAGTACTGAAGTCTCTGTTTGAGAGTAAGGGTCATGTTCTCTGATTACAGAATAGTTGTTATTTCCCATTGCAAGTGTTATTTTAATGTAATCCAAGATTCTTAGATTGATCTTTAAAGAATTGCAATAGGGGAGTTACTTTCCTGTGATTTAATTCAGAGCTTCGGATTATTCAAGCAAGTGTGATTAGTATAAGTTTCTTTACTACAACACTAAGTTGCTTTTGTAATTGAGCATATACAGTGCGTGGCTATCTTTGAAATAAAAGACTTCCCTGGGTTGATAATTTATGTATCACTTGATTGTTTAAATCAATTAAGCAATTATAGTGACCAACAAGGGCTAAGTATGAAAGGCCTTGACCCACAAGATTTCTATCCCGAAAAATCCATGGACCGCACTCTTGCACAAAGGATCAAGGACACTTATGGAGATGTCAAGAAGGGAACACGAGGCTACAAGGTAGCCTCTATCCAGAGCGATGCAATGTGCCTAGCCTTTCAATTGATCACAGGAAATTTAGTCCGCAAGAACCAACCCACCCAAGTGACTATTTTTGTAGTCGACCTCGCAGGGAAGTGCGTGGAGGGCCTACAAATGAATTGGGTGAAGTACCTGGTGAACCAGTCAGAAATGGATTGCAGGGAAGTGCAAGATCAGGGATATGAATTCCACTTCAGTTGTCTTTTGATCCTGATTGCTTTCATCGCATGGGAGATGTTGGAAGGTGTGACCTTCCTGGACATCGAGCCCTTTGAACCTCTGGCCATGAAGTTCAGTACATTATGGTATTCCAGTGACATGAACAAGAAATGGAAGTCGAATTTCATGTTCCATACATATTACAACTAGCTAAAGACATCCATCCAATCTAAACCTCACATCATGCCGAACACTCTCCACAGGTTTCAGTATTTAATGAAATTCAGCGTGGACCGCCATTTCATTTATATTACAGTGTGTGCTGATGAGCACAAGCAGCAACTTCAATCTTACTACAAGCTAACAGAAGAGGACTTAGAAGAGATTACTAAAGACTAGTTGGAAGAACTCCTCATTCCAGTAGATCCTGCGGAGATGTTCAACATTGACAGTCCAGAAGCAGTGCATGATACACCTGGACCCAGCAAGACAAAGAAAAATGAAGAAGCTCAAGACGTAAGCAGTACCTCAGCGAAGACTGCTTCCATCTCACCTGATTAAGGAGGAGATGGAAGAGAGATAGATGGCACATAATTTGAATAGAAGAAAGGCGAGGTTACACTGCCTAGAGAGGAGGAGGACCCCTCGAAGAAAAGGAAGGTTTGCCCCACTAAAGCCTTCTTCCTGGAAGAAATTGAGAGCATCTATGACCAAAATGTAGACTACTCTCACCTCAAATGACTTCGATTTCATTGTAGCAGCACTGAACGATACTTCACTGGAGATAGAAAAGAAGCAAGAGTCTCAGCAGGAGGAGATATACAATCGAATTAAAATTGAACTTCAAGGGGTGCAGCAGGCACTATAGTCCAGCCGCAAAGTTTCCACTACGCCTCTGCCATTGGAAACACCAGAACTAGGAGATGAGCCAGCTCAACTCCACCGAATCATTGATACAGTTGAAGCTCACCTTCGATGAGCATAGGAGGAAACATCACAAGCCACTCAGGATTTAGCACAAGTACAAGAAGACCTTCTAGAGCAATGCAGTGCTACAGAATGGGAAAAGCTTGCTCTCTAAGCGAAGTGGGATGAAGAAAAAGCACAGCTGCAGCAAATCAGGGAAAAATTTCTCATGGAGCAACTCAAAGTAAAGGAAAGGGTCAACATAGCACTTCACTCTGTGATACTCATCGAAGTAAAGGCCAAAGAGAGAATTCCACAGCAAGTAGTGCAACTTGAAGAAGTGATCTAGCAGCTAGAGCAACACATAGCATATTTGGAGCTACGTGCAGTACCCGAGACCCCTCAAGATGTAAGAGACCAAAGGGAAGCAATTGCCCGCAGCGTCATTGAGAGACTGAAATCTCTTGCCCTGGAATGCAAGCAGTTAAGTAACTACAGTGCCCAAATGTATGAGAAGCTCGCTAAGAATCCGGAATTGCGGGCACTGGAGTCACAGCTCCAGGAAGCGAAGCAACACACAAACACACTACAGGTGCAGTTGAAGGCCATGTCGGCCATAGAAATAATGAAGCGGTCTCAAGAATAGCTCATGGCCCAGCAGTAGATCCATACTATCCAGAGAAAATCTATGGAAGTAACTCAACGGCTCCAACCTGTGCAAGATAAGGCATGCCAATTTTTCACAGAGATTGAAAGCTAAGGAGCGGAGCTAGAACAAGTTGTCACCACAGCAGAACAATGCCTAGAAGAGCCAGTGAACGACGCAGTGATCCAAGAGTTCACCGAGAAAGAAGCCATAGCAAAGCAGCAAGTCGAAGCAACACGAGCCAAGCTCGAGATGTTTGAGGCAAAACTAGTCAAACCAGAGTGACTCGGGACAAGTCACGAGTGAGTGTTGGGGGCCTGTTGGCCAAGTTTTGGGAGATTCTTGGTCATGTTGACCTATGTTGGGACTTCGATAGCCTGTTGAAGGAGGAGCGCAAGATGAAGTGGAGATCACGAGATATCCGCCCATTTTTGGGTCCTTTTTGGGTTTTTGGGATTATGTAATGGGATTGGGATGTCAGCCCATGGGTTTACCCATGTTTAGGCCTATTTTGTAATATATAAATAGATGCCTAGGCTAGATAGAAGTAAGAGGTGCATCTATGTGATGCGAATGTATGATAAGTGTAAGTAAAGTCTTTAAGTACTTTGTGCATGACTGTAAGAGACTTGCAGAACTAAGTGCAGGCCCTTGTAGCAGATTGTGGAAGGCTTAGTGTTGTAACGCAAGGAAGAAGGATCTAGCAAGTTGTGTAGATCTTATGTCTTGTGCAAAGTAAGGGTTTTGAGGCTCTATTCTTGTAACTGAATGACTGAAGACAATAAAGAAGAAAAGTTGGTGGGCGTAGCCCCAGGGTGGGGGTGAACCACATAAATATTGTGTTATGTTGCTTTGTGCCTTGTGTTGATGTGTTCACATGTTATTTGCTAAGTGCTTCTGATATATTTAGATAGTTATACTTATGATTTGTTCTTATGATATGCGAGAATGTTAGATTTGATCTAAATAGATATGCTTAGTGCTTGATCTGTTCAATCTGATCTTTCTACCTTTGTTAAGTGCTTAAATATATTAGATTAGTGTGAATGTTGTGAATCCTTGTTTTATCAGCGAAGTGGATATTGATTGCATATTGAGGAACTGACGGTGCTAAGTGCTTTATTAAGTAGTACAATCACAGATTTGTGTCCCAAATAAGGTTGCAGACACCTGAGTATTGCAACCACTCCTGCCTCTACTTCGAGTGAGACTTCATATGCTTCACAAGTGTTGCCAAAAGAGTCGGTAGTTAGGGCTTTGTTGGTGCGTTGTTGTAGCGTTGAACCCCGGGTCTGCCCCTGTGCCAACAATAAACTTTAGGGATAACATATTTTGGCGCCGTTGTTGGGGAACAAAGTAATGAAGTAATATTTCCCTAGGAGAAAGACAATGATCAGATCTAGTTTTTTATGGTAAACAAAAACTAGACACATTCAGGTTGCAGTTCATTCACCTGGTGACTACATGGTTAAAGAATCCACAAGAAAATCCACTGGTACATAATTTCAAAAACAATGGAATCCATTTTGGCTTGGAGGTATGCAGTTTTTTATTTCTCTAATGTACCTGGATTTCCAAACCCTATTCCTGAAAGAGATGAAAGGGAAAGTTGTCTTTTGAAGTTTAAAGGAGAAGATTGGGAAATTTATGCTAAGTTTTTATTGGAATTTCATGAATGTATGCATCAGCGGGCTATTATTCATGAGGATGTTTTAATCAAGATGTTCAGATATTCATTATGAGGAAAAGCGCAAGAATGGTGTAGATCTTTACCTCCATCTAATTTCTCTTCGTTGAAGGAATTTCATGTTATATTTAATTCTTATTGTAAAGGCGTGTATTCAGCTAATTTCCTTTATGATGAATGTTGAGAAGAATTTCAATTGTTGCACCATTTCTCTAATCACAAAATTCAGGATGATAGTTCTAGTCAAATGCATGAAGAGATAGTTATTCAAAGTGAAGGTTTTATTGAGCATGTTGTTTCTTCTTTTGGAATTGATGAAACTATGTTGCTACCTTCTGATTCTCATGAAAACCTTTTGTTGTTTTGGATGTTGCTAAAGTATTTTCTACCCAAGAAAATAATCTATAGTTTCAAGAATTTTTTGTTTCCTTTGATTTTCATGAGATATGTGATATTCATCAGATGTTTCAAGAGGGTCAAAATGATCGTGATCTTATTAATGGAGCAGAAATTATAAAGTAGCAGCTTGTTTTAAATCAGTTGAAGATCGATCATGTTCTTCAAGATCTAATAGTGGTTTGGATAGATTCATTTATTCAAAGAATCCTAAATGTTGTAGCATTCATCATGCAATCTATTTGCAACCGTACTTATAAAATTCTAATTAAATTTCCACTGCAAAAATTTCATTTTTTTGCAACCTTTCATTCACTTGCAAAGAAGAAGACCATTTTGTTTGTCGAATGCATTCTTGGCTACATTGGAAATTTGTATATACATGATCATCTTGATTTTTGTTGATTAAGAGTAGGAGGTGTGTTGAATAAGCTTGCTATCTAAGCATCTTAATTTCCATCCTCTTATGGTATACACTAGATTAGATCAGTAATAAATGACTCAATAGCCCAATAAAGACACTAGTACCAAGCAATTTCAGTTTGCAGTTTGGTTTTCATTTCTGGTTTTCTATCAGTATGGTTGCAGAGAAATGTTACAGGTTATAGAAATAAAAGAAGGAATGGATCTGTAGTTCTTGATGTCTCACAAGGAGAACATCATCCCCGGATGGAGCTAATGTTAGCACCCAAAACTATATGCCCAAATGCTCCTAAGCCTAACTTGATCCATAAGCCTTTTTCAAGAATGTAAGGCATGTTCAAAGTGGTTACATAGGATTATATTGTCACATTAGGGATGGATCGATTTAATTTCTCATTTGCAAAGCTTTCCTAAGTGTCTATGGTTCAAAATCTATTCACTGCAAGAACAATGTTGTTCTTGTAGCGCAGAAATAGCATTATTGTTTAAAGTGTGCTACAAAAACACGGGTATTCCGACAACACAATTCAAAAACCATCATGAATGTAAAAGAGTATACACCAGATACTAAACAAGTTCTATGGGATAAAAAGGTTGAAACAAGAGAAATATCAATGTGGAAATTCCTTAAGAGTTTTGGTAAAAATGCATTTTTTTTGTAGGTGACTATTTTTGCAGTCATCTTATGGTGTGTTTCCCAAGAAAAGGGTGTGGAATTTGGAAAATCCCTCAAAAAAACATTTACAGAATGGCCTCATTTAGTTGAGTCATGGGCTGTTTCCGAAAAAAGTGAACTATTGGAGAGCTACATGTGGATATTTAAGACTAGTTTTTCTAGATTTTGCTGATTTTTCTAAATGCCTAATCAATGGCCACTTAATCCATTCGGCCTAGATATTATATCATGATTGTATGCTATATATTAGGATCATATCCCTTTGTTTTGGATCTTAGTTTGAATTGGTTACTCTCAATTAAACATTGTAATTTCTATTTAAGCAAGAATTGTGAAAGAAGAGAAGGATCTTCTTCTTGGAAGGAAGACGGGGGGTTTTCTTTTTCCTTTGGGAAGAGAAGAGATTCAAGTGGACAGAGTTTGAAGAACCCATGTGAAGGCTGGAAATCATGTTGTACAGGACCTATAACACTTTGTGCTCAAAGATCAATCACTTTGTTAAGTTTGACTGAGTCTCTATTGTATTTCTCCTTTAATTCTTCTTATTTGAATGCAAATACAAGTTTTTGCAATGCATATATTGCCATGTACATTCAAATCAGATTGCATTGAATATTTTGTTGTTAATGGTTTGTTCTTTGTAATTTGTATTCAAATATTTTCATTTTGATCCAAGACAATGTTTTGTATCTAAATGTCTTACAGCTGAATATGTGAGATGGATAGATTGTTAGTTTATGTGTTCATTCCTTTGATATATTTCCTCTTTTGATGTTGTTAATAAGGTGTCAAACTTTTAAGGTGCATGCCCCTGACATTACAAAGTGTTGTTACTTATTGGGACAAACGCTTAATCTTTCATATGAGACATCCATTCCTTCTGATCTACTTGAAAATACCTTATTCAAAATCAATCTAAATCATTGCAATAACTTAGGTGCCCTAGATTTGTGTCATAGTAGTCTGGTGTAGAATTTAGGGATAACAAGGTGATAACAACTACTATACTTCTAGGTTTGTGAAACCTACAAATTATTTTCTTACTTTTTGCAATTCTTGAAGTCTTCAATTGTATTGATAAATAAGATCATTATCCCACAAACATGTAATGCTTCTTCATATTTTAGCTTTCTTTTCTTTTCTAAAAATAGGGCATTTAAGATCTCTATTAAATAACTCATATTTTACTTGTAAAATATTTAAGTTTTTTTCTTCCTTTTCTTAATATAGGGCATTTAAAATCTCTTTTAAATAAATCATTTTTTATTTGTAAAATATTTACACTTAAAGGCATATATCTATTGGAAATGGGCACATAAAATAGGGTTTTAGTCCTTAATGTGTTTTTTATGGACATGATTAAATGTGGATGGAATATTCTTCGTCGTCACAATAAATGAAGGGTTGTGATTTCAACCATTAATTTCCTTGCTTTAATAAAGGCATGTGTTTATGTGTTTATTTTTTCACATTTACTTAATCATATTAAGAAATTACAATGTTCAC
>ML806393.1:23294-38899 GCA_009831015.1 Picea engelmannii | reverse complement strand
GGAATAGGTGGGGAGAGACAAATGGAAAGAGAGAAAGAGGGAAGAAGGGGTAGAGGGGGGAGAGAGTGTGAGAGAAGGAGAGGGGGGCAATAGAAAGTGAGTGAGAAAGTGAACAAGTGCGAGACAAAGAGAGTCTAGAGAGAGAGGAGAAGATATAGGGAGGGGGGGAGAGGGAGAGTGAGTGAGTGAGAGAGAGAGAGAGCGGTTGGGAGGGAGAGAGAGAAAGGGAGAGGGAGGGGGATACAGAGTGAGGGGTAGAGATGGGTAGATGTAAGAGAGAGAAAGAGAGAGGGGAAAGTGGGGGAGATATCTATCGATCGAGAGAGAGAGAGAGAGAGAGAGGGATGTCTAGAAGTCCCTATTTTAGCAGGGATGTCTAGAAGTCCATCCCAAAATCAACCATGAACATTTCCAACAAGTCCCTATTTTAACATGGACATCTAGAAGTCCATCCAAAATCCATGAACATTTCCAACAAGTCCTTATTTTAGCAGGGACGTCTAGAAGTACTTAACATATTTGAGAATGTCCTTTTTGTAAATGTGGACTTCCCCTTCCTTGGAGAAGAGAAGTGAAACACAAAGGATGCACCCAGGTAACATTGCTTAACATATATTTAAACTAAAATCTCTTTATCAAACCTGTTTTCAGTGATGCATACAAAGCATGAAATTATTGCATACTATGAGCATGTGCTTGACAAAGTAATCAAAATGGAATTTTTTGCAAATTTGACCCTCATGTATACAAAGGACAGAAAAAAACTTGGGATTCACTGCCATCTAAAATTTGGTGCCAAGTAAAACACAACATGGTCCTAAAAAGAGATTTATAAATGATAGCAATAGGCACATCAACACAACTAACAAAGAGACCATGATACATAATAGCCCAATGAAGTATAACTACAATGAGTATACTTCTTTTTAAAACGCTATGAGTAAACCGTTTACCAAGAAACCTTATTCTGGAAGGTTTCACCAGTTATGACAGAAAATTAAAATTTTAAATATAAGAAAACAAACATAATTGTTGTCAAATTCTGCTAGGATTATTGGTTCTGAGGGGCCTCATTTTGTATGGCAATCCAAGTTGGAAACTCCTTGCTATAGCAATAAGAGACATTTAAAATCTAACCATGTTAAAGATTGATGTAACCTAAACAGTCTGACTTGTATTGAAAACAAAAACAACATAATTGCTCAACTCTCTATAAAACCGATTCTATTTGAAGTAGATTAAAATGTTAAATATAACAAAGCAAACATAATTGCTCACCTCTCCATAAAACCGATTCTATTTGAAGTAAAAATGACACTTGTCTATAAAGTTGGGATTTCAGTTCGAAAAGAACAAACAGAAGCTTTACTACTTTCAACATTTCCCACCATCCGTCCAATTTTCTGTTATGGCGTGTATTCTTCTCAATTTCGAATTATCATATATATATCCTCATCACATACGACATAATTTCATAGATCTTTGATCTAATGCAATAGATATGCAATATCAACCAAGCATCTAGAGAAAGAGAAAGATAATCATTAGACAAATTTGCATGCATTATCTAAGGCCCAAGGTTGACTGTATAAATGGTAAAATACATGAAATGCATCATCAACTATATCATGAWTTAAAATCAATTTTCAGTTACCGTGAAACACYTTTAAGAACCTTTAAAAAAACCCATAGAAGGAAACCAAAATGCAATAGGTCTGCAATATTCAACCAAGCATTTTGAAAGAGATAATCATTAGGGAAATTTGCAAAAAAACCCATAGAAGGAAACCAAAATGCAATAGGTCTGCAATATTCAACCAAGCATTTTCAAAAAGATAATCATTAGGCAAATTTGCATGCATTATCCAAGGCCCAAGTTCACTAGTTATGCATTATACAACTTTTGATGAAAACTAAAATACATATTAAGAAATATGAAGCTAGTTACAAACCAAATTCAAGTGGTCTCTGAAGAAAAAGTAAAAATGGAATCAAATATTTTACATAAATATAACACAGTACACAGAGAAAGTAGAAATCAAATCAAATATACTAAATGCCACAGAAAACTCAACCATGAATATGTCATACAATATCAATTCCATTATACAGTAAAAAGAAACGAGATTTGCAATATGCAGGTTTTACGATGCAATATGCAGGTTTCACGAATTTTTAAAAGGTCAAATTCATAGTATCCAACATACCAGTAAAGAGGCAGGGTACCACATCCATGGTAACTAACTCCAGGACTACATGGGAACAGATAATTTTGATCACAGTAAAGTTGGTTAGGGTTCGTTTCTTCTTTGTAGCAAAAACCCCAAGTATACGGACCACCATCAACAACTGTGTAGCCAACTGTAAATCAAATTTGTAAGATCCCCTGAAACGAACTATACTTCCTGGCACTAAAACAATAAATAGACTCGCCCAAATTATCCTATTCATAATCTTCCACAACTTGACAATGATAAGATCCACATAAATGCTTTGGAATCATTCTTGGTATAGAGAAAATAAAAGCACATTTTCCCCGCACTAGGTCACAGTTTCTTCTCAAACTTCATAATATAGATATGAATGGGTTTGGGCTGCACACATTGCACCTCTTGACCTACAAAACAATAAATCCATTTCGCACATCAGCATCCAACACATGTTCTTGACAACTTCATACCGTAAAATTGCATAGGTCATTTCTTCATCATTTAATTAGAAAATTACTTTAAAATGTGCTATCCATTTATTGGACATATCAACAAGCTATCTAATTTGAAAATTGACCGGAATCTTTGCATGTAAGCCATTCCAAGGAACATACTTGAAACCACTAAAGGCAATTGAAGATGAGCTTTTGAGCTTACTTCAGGAGATCGTACCTATTCACGCACATACAGTAAAATGGAAAAGACGTCTATAAAAGAAGACAATGTCCAAATTCTGCAGGCACGACAATTTTCAAAGCAATTTAAATCAAAACTCGGCACCAAGCTTATAAAGTTTCAAGCTTACATTTGATAATTATTTTCAAAAATTCATAAATGGAGGCCAAAATATTTGAAACAAAACCCCAAAAACCTGCTAGGTCATGCATGTTCAAAACAAAAGCTTATTAATATTTCAAGTTCTAAAGGCGAGCTAAATTTTAATCAACGAGTCTTGTAGAAGAAGGTGATAATTCTTACCTCAAAGGCAATCTATAAACCAGCTGAGAAAACTATCAAAACAAACCACTGATAAACTATAATCCAGCTGAGAAGACTATTGAACAAACCAATGACAACTGCTTGTGGGAATCTACTTAGTCAAACTAGATTTATCTTCGTCCAGAATCAGAGCCCACCAAACACAGACACACCAACCAGATAACAACTCGCGGACAGGAATTAACCACTGCATTGCATTTACCTTTAACAATGGCAAAATTGAGGACAATATGTCGTTACAATGTTCACCGAACTGCCCCGCTTGATGAAGCCTGCCAAAGCAGAAACCCACTAGGCCCAGCACTAAAAACAAACCAGGTCCAGACATAGTAGGCAATAATCCAATTGGATTTATCCTTGTCCAGAATTAGAGCCCTCCAACTCCAGCCAAATCATGGATGGGCACTCACAAGGGACTAACAAATATAGTAGTAAATCTTGTATGCTATCTGACTAAACCACAAACAAGGGGAAACAAGCCAAATCATGGATGGGCACCCACAAGGGACTAACAAACATAGTAGGAATTCTTGTATTATGTCTGACTAAACCACAAACAAGGAGATTTGAGGAAATGCAGACGGAAATCTTCAATGGTTTTTTTGGGGATTTTTTTGGTTTAATTTTACTTTAAATTTGGCAAAAAATTGTTGGATCTGCAGATTTAAGTGGCTAAGTCTATATAATCCAAATGTCTCAAAAGTTTTTCAACATGCTGCTGCAGATTTGAGTGGCTAAATCTGTATAATCCAAATGCCCTGAGTTTTTTCAACATGCTGAATCCATTTATACATTCAAAAAATGCAATTTGAACCACAAAAAATTGCAATTCGTCCAAATTTATTTCACCAAATTCAAGAAAAAAAAACCGTCCAACGTTTATACAAGGCACTTTCAACTCATTGGAATCGGATGTGGACAGCACCCTCAAATCTTGAAGGAGTGGGCTAACTCAGGAGCAATCTTCCCTCCAAAGTTACCTTTCCGGCAGGTCTTCCGGCGGTCTGCTTTTAAATTTTCAACCAATTCAGACCTTTGATCGATTTTCTGAGCATCTAAGTTGATTTAAAATGAAACAAAACCCCTTGAGTCCAATTCTGAAATTCATAGAACTTTGATCCATACAATACTAAGACTACCCCTAAAAATATAAAAAAATTCAAACCCAAAAATTTGCATGAACGCAAAACTTTGATCCATACAATACTAACACTACCCCTAAAAATATAGGAAAATTCAAACCCAAAAATTTGCATGAACGCAGAGCTGTTTGCTCTCGAGTTAACCTACTCCAACCTTGAATGCTTTATCTATCTCATCAGTCAACAATCCACACTACCAGGAACGAGCTTCGAGAGCCACGAACCCCAAAGCAATGAATGCACCTTACAGGAACAGTCTGCATGTGTCGAAAATGCTCAGCCCGCCGCCAGAGGCCACGCTCCAATGCTCGATGCTGACATCACCGGCCAATTAGAAATTAGATAAATCATAAAATCAAAAAAATAACTTTTGCTTGTTACTTGTCACAATGCAATGTACATAATAACTAACAAATGCCGGGATGTGGATTTCGCATGCGCCATTTTTGGCCGCTCATTGGAATGAGGTGGAGAGAAAAAGCTGTCACCGTAGCAGGGATACAGGACCATCATATCGCCCCTTTTTTTTGGATGGTTTTTCCTTTCTATTCCGATCAAAATCCTCTCGTTGATTTGAGTGTCACTGCCCTGCATCAAACGCCTGTGTTTGGTTGTGGCCTCCTCATCGCTGACAGTAAGTCCCCCACTGCACCCTTCCCAATGTGTTTGCACCAAGCCCTCTGTATTTGTACTGTCTATATTATAGATTGTGCAGGCATTTCATGAGTTTAATATAAGGCTAGGTTAATATAAAATTATTACACATGATTAATGATTTGAATTGGATCCTCTCCAAATTTTGTAAACGAACCATGGTTGATTTTTCGAAAATAGCCCATTAAAAATGAAGGCAATAATGAAGAAAGACGTGAACAGGTTCAAAGAGGACAACTTGCTTGAAGTTGAAGGGAAGAAAGAGTTAATCAGTCTGTCCATGCTGAGGGAAGGTGTTTCTGAGCTATGACCATATGCAATTTTGTATTGTCAGTGAGTTACAATGCACAAACACTCTCTTAAAGTGTGTAGCATCTATCCACAACCAACTTTTGCTCAATGAGCGTTTTACCCACTGCCTAGGCATTTTGTTCACTCTTTGGGCGAATTTACATACCCCTAGGCGTTTTATCCTCTTCCTAGGCAAACTTATTGGCCTCTAGGTGTTTTATCCTCTACCTAGGCGAATTTACAGATCCACGTTTTATTTGTTGCGTGGGTCAACTTACATTCCCTGGGTGGTTTATTCACTACCTGGACACCTCCACTCACTTGCTAGTTGATTGTTTCTAAGCTGGAATCTTAAAATCCGCTTTTACACTAGCAGCAACTCTTCTTTTTAAAACATAGTCCATAAATCCATTTTTGCACACAGTCGAATGGTGATTTCCTGATCTTGTTGTTTCCTTGGTATAGTTAGCAACCTATGAGTGAAGAATCTTGAGGTATATCAACCCTTGTAGTAGAGTATTTTTTTTCTAACTCAAAGTGCAGAGTGGAATATTTCGTTGTTGCTATAGTGGTACTGGTTGTTTGCTACACAAGCTATTAAAGAGGCTACTGAAGTCTCAGTTGTTAGCTTTTGGGGTAGCTCGGACACGTGCTTCTGCATTGGTGATGTCTAGCATATAGAGGTGTCCAAGAGACACTCTCTAGATTGTTAAAGTAGTTTTTATGTAATGACTAAAGTGATTTTTATAAAGTCGAGTGATTTAAATCATCTTAACAAGAGATTAAGTCACAGTGGTTGATCTCAAGAAATCAAGATCAAATCTTGATCATTAACCATTTTGGAGATAAGGTTTTTGTCATTAAGAGATGATAAAAGCAAATCTAAGGAGAGTGAGAAGCACACAAGGAGTGCTTAGGAGCAAGAGGGAGTCTTGCTCATGTGCTTGTGTCTGAGTGGGCAAGGCTGAAGAAAGGGTGCAGGGGCACGAGGGAGATAGCAGCCAGGGGGACTAGGCTATCAATTGCTTGTAATCTTCTAATCGACCATTATCCCAAGAAGAGAGCCCAAGATTTTATTTAATAAAATCAAACTCAGAACTGTTTTTCCGGCGAGAGTTTTTCCACAGGTGTTTAACCCGAATATTTCATGTGCAAATGTGTTTGGTTTCTGGGGTGTTTTACCCGAATGGTTTCTTAATTTTGTTGAAAACCTAGTTTTCTTATTTTAGTTGAAAACCTAGTTGTGCTAATAATTAATAAATCAAGTTTATTTGGATTATTCCTCGCGTGTTGGGAAAATTTAATTTTTTGCAGACAAGTTGCGGGGTGAAAAAAAAACGAATTACACTATATGGTCGCAGTCGTAGAGCTCAGTTGTACGACGTACGGATCTGCGAAGAGAGTTATCGGGCCGAGAGTAAAAGTAACTGCAGACTCGCGCGCTAGGGCGTTCTATAGAGGAGTGTGGTCGAAGGGTGAGGGCCGCACGATTTGAAGGTGAGAAATCGGCTGGTAAAGAGCCGCCAGCAAGCGTGAGGAAGGCTCGTGAACATTGTAGCAGTCAGCGGCAAGAGGAAGTTGCAGCATGAGATCCAGTTGGCTAAGGCGTGAGGTCCGAGCAGGACGTTGGCTAGTGCAAAAGGATATCAGCAGCAAAGATCCGCCAAGTGTGGATCACGAGCTGTGCATTGGAGGGTGGAGGCCAAATGTAACGGTGGCAGTGAAGTCGTTGTGTGAGGTCGAGCTGAGTGGTTGCGAGAGGCAGCCACCACTTGTTGACACACCGTCGACTGAGAGTGGATGGTCGGGGAGGAAGGGTGAGCTACGAGGGTCTGTTTGAGGCCGGGCGGAGGAGAAAGGGGCAATGTTGTAGCAGCCACCAACCCACCATCCGTCATTGCAGCCGCCAAAAAGGAAGTACACGCGGGTACAAGGTGGTTCAATCGGTCGAGGCAGCCGACGGCTGGGTTAGCAGTTGCCAGACAACTAAGCAACTAGCACAACAAGAAAGCCACCATGCAGAGAGCCGCAGAGGGCCGAAAGTCGCCCAATAGGGAATCCGGGCCACCCACAGAAGGTCCGAGCAGTGGGTAGACTGCCCAGAAATTTTCAGGCAGCCTGTGCAGCTGGCTGGAATAGTTGGGCAGCACCCAAAAAGGCTCCAAGCAGCCCATAAAATGACCCGAACAACAACAAAAGGTTGCAGGCAGCAGGTAGTAGCATTGGGCAGCCGGTCCAGGAGGACAAATTTGAGACGGTTGTCGATATGGAAACGTTGGTTCATCTCACCATATGACGTGAATGAGGTCGATGTTCCATAGTGTTTTAGAAAAAGACTTGGACTGTTTTGTGAAGAGTGGTATGCGCACCATGCATGCAATGAACGGGGTTGGATTTGTCAAATTCTAGTTAGAGTCAGGGGTTTCTCTGGAGGTGGCAGGACTGATGTATGTCCCACGGCTAAAGTTGTTCTCAGAGGGCTAAAGTTGCTCTCAGTATCAACTTTGGAAGACATGGGGTATGCAGTTATTTTCGAGGATGGACAAGTACTCATACGTTTAGAGGGAGTTTAGAGGGAGCAGATACCTAGGATGCAGCAGTGAGGCTTGGCATCAGAGAGGGTATGTTGTACAAGGTGCTAGGCAAACCTATAGTGGGGTCCAAAGGGATCTTCGATCATAGATCATATCAAAGTGCAGTGGAGGTAGCAAGAGGCTCTTCCAGTTCAGAGGAAGTAGCTAAGCGGAGGTAGCAAGAGGCTCTTCCACTACAGCAGCAACAGATTTGATGGGGTCAGAGATTGATCCAGGAGGAGGTTCTTCTAGAAGTACCTTTCTCGCTAAGAGGGAGTGTTAGCTTTTGGAGTAGTTTGGACAAGTACTCCTGCATTGGCAGTGCCTAGCATGCAGAGGTGTCTGAATGACACTCTAGATTGTTAAAGTGGCTTTTATGTAATGACTAAAGTAATTTTTATAAAGTTGAGTGACTTAAGTGATTTAAATCATCTCAATGAGAGATTAAGTCACAGTCGTTGATCTCAAGAGATCAAGATTAGATCTTGATAGTTGATCACTTTGGAGATAGGGTTTTAATCATTAGGAGATGATAAAAGGAGATATAAGAAGAGTGAGAGGCGCAAAAAGGAAGTCTTGCTCATGTACTTGTGTCTAAGTGGGTAGGGTTGAGGAAAGGGTGCAGGGGGCAGCAATGGAGATAGAAGCCAGGGGGGCTAGGGTATCAGTGTAGCATTGTAATCCTCTGATGGGCCATTATCCCAGAACGAAAGCCCAAGATTTTACTTAATAAAATCAAACTCAGAACTGATTTTCCCGCAAATGTTTTTCCATGAATGTTTTACCAAAATATCTCATGTGCAAATGTGTTTGGTTTCTATGCTTTATGCTTCCACTCGTGCTAATAATTAATAAATCTAGTTTATTTGGATTGTTAGTCGTGTGTTGGGTTTAACAGGAAAATCAACAGTAGCAAGCTACGGAAGCTATAGAAGAGGCATTGAATTTCAAATTACAAAAACAGAGATTGAAGAAGCATCTGTGTTGGTGAGATGAACGGACCATACGCCTACAGTTTACGGATGAACATTTGGTCCTACAGTTATAGATCAGAACACCCCCAGTTATCCCAGCCTTCGGGGAGGACTATCTTGTCCAATATATAAATACAACTCTGGTATGATCACCGCATGCTCTACCAAGGTAGACGAACCCACATCCAGATATTACACAGTTAAAGAACGAGAAACCACTGGAGAGTGAAGCATCATTCCTTTTCTGGGCTGTAAGAGCTGCAACTTCTCTGGCTATTGAGTTGATATGGCAATTCAGCCAGCAGGAATATTAAGTTTATTAGCATGGGCTGCTTAGCCTAACACCTTCCTCATATCTAATAGAAACGTGGGTTTGCTTGAAGAAAAATATCAGAATCTAGAGAAAATGTGCATGAATTAATCAAGGTCTCAGTAGAATTAGAAGTGTACCTCATACAGTGACCTGCCATAACCAAAGATGAAATCCAATAGATCCCTGAATGAAGCAGCTCTTGAAATAGTGAAGGCCCTTGGGATCATAAAGAGCATCCTGAGCTCCATAAAAGCTACAGTTATAGAACGCTGCCTTGGAGCCAGAGATTCTCAGGGCCACAACTTGGCCAACGTTGCTTCCAGTTTATAGAAAAGGAGCTGTGTTCTGCATACAAATTGAAAATTGTGAACTTAAGTAGACGTAGACAAATACTAGCCAGGAAAGAGAGACCTAAATACAAAGTCATTTGTCTGAAATCAACCTCAAATCTGAAAGTTATAAGCTATGAAATAATCAGAGTTAACAGCCACAGTTGCACTGTGGAATGTTTTCATTGGCAAGCCACCCACTCCTACAGTTGCTTCTGTGTCATTTCCTCTGATAACAGATTGCCTAGCTTCCTCGGTAACAAGATCTTCTCCGGCAAGAAATATATAACAGAATTAACCTAACAACTTACATAACATATCTATCTTAACAGTGAATTTTCTAAAAATGAGATGTGAACCGCTAGGCCTTAGTCCTTAGTGATGTTCAGATTCCAGAACTCCTCTTGAAGTCCTTGACATTTGTCGAATTCGCCACTTTAAGTTGTTCTAGAATTATGCATTAAAATAGAAAAGATATGCAAATAAAATTTGTCATCCAAGGAGGTATAGAAAAATCTATAAATCAAAGCCTACGTACCTTCCTTCTTTAAAAGAAATACAGTACTCATGATAGAGCACCATTAATTTTCTCAACTCCGACGCCATATGCAGATGCATACTTATTAAAAGATATTAGTAACATGCATGTTAATAAAAATGGAGCTTGCTTTCTTTACAGATATTAAAGTATGTGTGCATAACAAAACGGAGCAATCATTTTCACTGATGATGGTTACGAGTTGGGTCACGCATCTATGCATGTCCTCAATATTCAATACATATTACATGGTTTCTAATTTTTAATATTTACTGAAGTTGTAATATCTCTTTAGGACTTGAGTTTGAAATTGTTAAAGGTGACAGAGAATGAGATCTTTCAGTGCAGTTGGATCATTTTGTAATATCTCTTTAAGACTTGAGTTTGAAATTGTTAAAGGTAACAGAGAATGAGATCTTTCAGTGTAGTTGGATCATTAGTTTGATGATAAACTTCTATTTTAACGAAGTCTCAATATTCTTCTTATGAGGTTAAGGATAATACAACTTCATAAACTCCTATTTTAATGAAGTCTCAATATTCCTCTTATGAGGTTAAGGATAATACAAAGTATTTTGGCATTATACAAAGTATATATTTTCCAATCACTTTGACATTTTCATTCACTCATTCTTCTTGATGTATACTAGTAAAAGTGATTTTGTAGCACCAAACATTAAGAGTGAAACAAAACAAAATTATAATTGTTTTAGTGTTTTTAAGGAGTTCAAACATCTTCTAAAAGTGTAATTCAAAAATTACTTTTTTTTTTTTAAATGTTAATTTTCACATGTTTTGGTGAAGGATGTTTATTATTTAGTCATATATGTCTAAAATTTGTGTATCTTGGAATTGTCTCTACGACATAATATCTCTATATTTATGAAGAATGATAAATATTACAAAATTTCAAAAGAAAGTTCACATTTTTAATTAGTGTTTTCACTCTTTGTTGGTGCTCATTGGTTCTTGTACCTTCAATTTTAAATGAGGATGGACATGAATCATGATCAAGATTCATGATTCAACACGTGCTACTACTCTTTGGCATCTAAATGCTAAAACTTTGGCATCTAAATGCTAAAATCATCTCAATTTTTGTCGGCTCTTATATATTTGTCACTATGATGTATCCTTCAACAACATTAAATCCATCACACACCTAAGGCCCAAACCCCACATAAGAATACCAACATATTATTTTATCAACCATTTTAAGTGTCACTTAATGAAAGTGTCACACGCCTTGCTTTCATGAATCCCCACTTGAATTCATTGTGTTATAAGCATTGTGGATATGGCATTTGGCAGCTCATTTATTGTTCATACTTAATGCATTTGACCCCCACTGTATGCAATAATGCCATTTCTTTTCCTTTGTTTTCTTTGTCTTTGATCTTGCCCCATTAAAACAATTAGTCATAATCCATGGATGTAAATTGTGATGGCATTGGCAACTTACTAGTAAGATTAACTTCAAATGTGTGGCTAAATGATAATTTTGAAGAACAAACATTGTACATTGAACGAACACAAGGCAATGAGGTCAACTCTCTTTCTTCATGTTCACTTATTCCATCTGTAAAAGTATCTAACGTGCATAGCAATTCATAATTATGTGTTGCATTGGTAATGTTGATTGTGTATTTGTTGTTAGTCGTGGTATGGTTATGGTGTCACTCTTTAATATTTGATAAACATTTGAGTACATTAGAATGTCATGATGCCCATTTAATATTACTTCATGACACCTTGTTATTTCTATAGATACTTTAATGGTAATAAAACATAAAACAAGTGTGATTCTTCCAACAATCCACCAATTCATGTTGAATAAGATTCAATCAAGCTCATAGTAAAGATAATACATAGTTTTTCTTTGTTTCACACACAAGTCTATTAATGATTTTGGTTGGGATAAAAACTATATTAACCTTGCTAACAATTGTGATCCCCACAATGACCTTGTCACTATAAAAAAACCTAAAATTGTGATCAAAGAATGTTTTCAAGGTCTTGTGTTCTCTCCTTATTGCTTATTTCCTTGGAATTCCTTATTACGCAAAGTGAAAGGTGGTTTATATGTGTATGTGGGTGTAATTAACAATGCAAAGATTGATGGTAGCACTGAAATTTTCCACACCGCGTACCAAGCAAAGAGGATAATATTATTCTCAACATTGTATACACGATGATAGGAATTTTTTTGCAAGGAGACTTGTGATTCGAGGAGTTTTTTTTTTTTTGTTATGCACTAGGGTTAGGGTTAGGGTTGCTTCAATCCTGTTGCACTTGGCCGCCCCCGTAGGGACACAATAATTACTAGCCAGGGAGGGCCGCGAGGCTCCTCCTACAGTGAAGCGATGGTGCATCGAAACAACGGAGGGGGTTCCAGGCGCCCAACATTTGAGTCTCCACCAGATCTTCGCTCGCAGCTTCTTTCTGAGGGAACATTCAAGGACAAAGAGATGGATATTGATTCAAGGAAAACACCAACTACAACAAGCATGACACATCCATGGATACCTAAGAAATGCATTCCCCAAGCGTCGCAAGCCTCGAAATACATCATAATCACACCCGAGATTGAGGAATAGAAGCAATACATGAGAGAATACACCTTAGTGGGGAAATTTTTAGGGATCTGGCCCTCGGAACAGGAAATGGTAAAATGGATACACCAATGGTGGAAGCCCAAAGGCCACTTTTATCTACAGCTGGGTTCCAAGGGATTTTTCACCATAGTCCTGCATAACTTAGAGGACATAAATCGCATTTTCGATGGAGGGTCGTATTTCTTCAACTCAATGAGTCTCTTCTTGATATTTTGGAATGGAAAACTCATCCCTGAAACAGAGGACTTCGCACATGCCCCATTATGGAGAAGGCTCTACTCCTTGCCGCAAGAGTTCTGGCTGGAGGAGGTGTGTTGGCACAGGGGCAGACCCAGGGTTCAACGCTTCAACAATGCACCAACAAAACCCTAACTACCAGCCCTTTCGGCAACACCTGCGAAGCAGATGAAGTCTCACCTAAGGTAGAGGCAGGGGGGTTGCAGGAGTCAAATGTCTACAACCTAGCTGGGACACAGATCTATGATCACAATACTTAACACATCACTTAGCCAATAACAGTCATTAGATCTAGGTTTCCATTCACTTCACAGATAAACCCTAGCTATAGATCAACGTAGTAGTAATCAAGATCCAATACATTCAAGCACTTAGCACATAGAAATAGATCATATCCAACATCCATTCACATCATAAAGCTCTAAGAATTCATAGATCTATCTATCATAATAGTGCATTAAGCAAATACAAGAAAAATATAGCACAAAGAACATAACACAAGATATACGTGGTTCACCCCAATGTGGGGCTACATCTACCAACTCTTCTTCTTTATTAGTTTCTTCCAGTCTTCTTACATGCATAGAGCCACAAGCCAACTCCGCATAGGATAGGAGATCTGCATGCACCTTTCCAGATCCTCCTTCCCCGAGAGGGTCAAAGCATAAAGCCTTCTTACAATCACTTGCACTTGGATCTGCAATTTCTCAACACACATCATTCACAAAGCATCCACAACTATTCGCACTTAGCGCACTGGCGCGTATTACATCGCCTAGCTACTTATTTATACATTACAAAAGGGGCCTAAACATGGGTAAACCCATGGGCCAACATCCCATACCCATTACATAAACCCTGACACCCAAAAATCTCGTAAAAGGGGGCAAGATCCCGCGATCTCCTCTTTGACTGGGTGCTCTGTCTTCGACCAGCCTGTCGAAGTCCCAAAAATGGTCAAACACGACCAAGGTTCTCCAAAACTTGGTCGAGGGCCAACAGGCCCCCAAAAATCACTTGTGACTCGTCCCGAGTCACTCTAATCTAGGCAATTCTACTTCGAAGGCCTCGAGCTTGGCTCAAGCTGCCTCGACTTGCTGCTTCGCCAGAGCCTCATGTTTGGTGAACTCTTGAATGACTCTTTCGGTGACAGGCCCTTCCAAGCGTTGTTCCACCATGGTGACCACTTGTTCCAGTTGTGCACCTTGTCCTTTGATCTCTTCAAAAAGTGTGCAGGCTTCGTCCTACACCTGTTGGAGTCTCTGGGTCACTTCCATGACACTACTCTAGATGGAATTGACTTGTTTTTGAACTGTGTGCACCTCCTGTGACCTTTTAATCTTCTCTATCATTGAAAGATGCTTCAGCTGTGCTTACGTTGTCGATGCTTGTTGCTTCGCCTCCTAGAGCTGTTCCTCCAATCTTCTCGGCTCCGGGTCTTCTACAAGGCACTCATAGGTCTGTGCACTTCGATCACTGAGTTTTTTATATTCTAAAGCCAACGCCCTGATTCTTTCTACTGCCCCCCTGGCAGTTTCTTCTCTCTGGTCCTGCACTTCCTACAGAGTGTTTGGTACTGCTTGCAGTTCCAGCTCTGCTACTCTTGCTCGAAGTTGTTGAATGACTTCAGTGAGCTTCCCCACTTGAATCTCCATTGTCTCTTCTTCCATATGTGCTAGGCCTGGCACAGAGCAAAGTGCTCTAGCTACTGCTTGTCTAACCCCAATTTGCTCTACGAGCAACTGGTCTTTTTATTTCTAGATATGCTCTATGTCCTCTGCAAACTTTGCTCGGAGGTCCTCTTTCTCTTGCTACACAACCTAATGTTTCTCTAGGGCTTCCTCCTTTGCTTGCTTCAAGGCCTCTGTGGCTTGTTCTTTCTCTTCCTGTACTCGTCGAAGGCGAGCCTCTGTCGCATCTGCTAATCTACGTAGTTCGACAGGCTCATCTCCCACTTCTATACCTTATGATGACTATGATGGCGTTGTAGCCACTGTGCGGCTCGAGTAGAGGGCTTGTTGTACCCCTTTCAGCTCTGCCTCGATCCTGTCATACATTGTTTCCTGTTTTGCTTCATTGTGTTGAAAAATATCCTCCGAAGTGTCTGGTACAACTATGATGATGAGGTCAATGTCATCCACTATGAGCATGGTCTGTGACTGGGGCTTATTTGATCGTGACTTATTCTGTGCCGAGGGTTTCTTTGGAGAAACCTTTCTTTTCTTTGATGTCTCAGCTTCTGTAAGGGGGTCCTTAAGCGGTGTCACTTTTCCCTTGTCTTGCTTGTCTTCTTCCTTGTTCTCTTCTTGGTTCACTTAGTCACCTCCACCTCCTCTAGGTGAATCAGGCACAGTTTCCTCCAATGCATTGTTCATTTCCTGCACTTCTTCCTTCTTCTTCTTCTTACTGTTACTTAGTCCATCATACTCTTCTCAAGTGACCACAGGACTTCTGATGAGATCGGGGTCGAAAAGTTCGGTCTGTTCGACTGATACAAGGAATTCTGCAGGCCATTCCTTGTTTATTTCCTCCATATATTCCTATGTGATTTTGTAATAGGACTAGAGCTCTTCTTTGTTATCATCCCTGCAAGATACCAGATATATAAAATATGCAGAACATGAACGAAATGCTAGAAATAACAGAATAACAGTAAAATATCCAGCATAATCTTCACAATACACAGAAATGATATACGAAATAGCAACAGAAATAGCACTTGATTCAGAT
>ML806392.1:122315-147591 GCA_009831015.1 Picea engelmannii | reverse complement strand
GCCCCCCCCCCCCAACTACCTCTCTAGATACCTAACATTATATCCCCCTTATGAAAGCATTGTCCTCAACGCTTGATGTACAACCATATACCAGGGTCCCATGGATAAGTTTGGACCATAGTGTTGAAGTATAATAGAGAACCAGGGTCCCATTGAGAAATGGAAGCCACTATGTTGAAGTAGTCCAAATTTCATTGTAAACCAGGGTCCCATGTCCAATTGCTCATGTGAACTCCACACGGAAGATATTGGCACCCAATAACCAATGAAAAATGATGCTCCCCATACTGACACCTTTCATGTGGATCCAAATAAGAATATACATCCACATAGTGGGAAATGGTCAAAGATGAATCTAGACGGAACAATATCGTTGTAGAATATACAAGTTGGAAACTGGTAATCAAAACTAGCTCCTAATGTGTCACATTGATGTTCTCTATCGAAGGTGGAGTAGAGTCATCAAATAAAATATGGAAGTGGTTGTCATCCCATAAATGACAACTATCCCTATACCAATCATCAAAATCATCCTCCAAATCATACGAAACATACACTTCTTGATGATATTCATTCATGATGTCTGCCATAAGATATCTCTCTTGAAGGAGAGCCAATGATTGTTGACTATTGTGATGATTGTATCTAATGCCTTGCAAGTGGTCATGCATATCGTCTGTGATTGCTTCAATCATGTGTAGAATTTCCCTGAGTTGAGAGTGCATATCCATTGGAAACACCACATATAATATACCAAAAGAAAACTCTTAAAATGATTTATCCAATGGCACTAATCTGGTAGAAATATGAGTACCCTATGACAATTTATGAACTCTGGAGTCTCGTCGCTGTCATGAAAAAACCCCAAAAAAATAGAACAATAAATTACTCTAGAAAATCACGGCTTTTTCCGGAAAAACCCTGAAAAACTGTTGAATTTAAAATGTTCATAACTTTACTTCTCGGACTTCGTTTCAGCTGATTTTTTTTGTTTTGAAATTGGGTATTTTTCCAAGAGGAATTAAAATACCCATTTTTTTTTTCCAAATTAATCTCATAAATCTTCAGATCTGAACCTGAAGTGCGTCACCCTCTTTTTCTTCCGTAGAAAATTTCTACAAAGGAGTAAAAACTATTCCCTTCTTTGGCCAAGGAAAGTGCTTTGATACCACTTGTTAAGTTCCAAAAGACTGAATACAAAAGGAGCACCACAGATATACAATAACAATATGAAAAATCTCATTTATTATTATCAAACCCTTAGGGTAGGGAAACACGATACAATGGATCCTATTATGGAAGGGATCCTCTCGTGTTCGCTTGCTTCTTCGAGGGCGCATCCTCCTATCAAGCTACAACTCCAAATACAATATTTCTCTTCATGTCCCATTACATTTCTTGAACACCTTTATATAGTGTTACCATCACCTAAGAACATTCTAGAGGAGGAATCTTCTAGAAGTAGAACATTCTAGAGGAGGAATCTTCTAGAAGTAGAACCTTCTAAGAAGTCCTATTACATTTATTATATCTAAGTACCCCTTTATTATATCTAACTACCATAGTGGGCCTTATTTAATAATATAGTGGGCCTAATCCACCTTACATTGAATGACCTCCACTATTATCACTATGGACCCTCTGCCCCCCCTGCCCCACTACCTCTCTAGCTACCTAACATTGTCTTTGGGCTTGATCATCAAGAAGACAAAATTCTTACTAGCATTGACTAATCTCTTCATTTGTCCAACATTTAAAAGTGACAAATTCAACTTCTTTGTATGTGCTCTGACAATGTACTCAAATCCATTTTTAAACAAATGATACTTGTTCTCATGACAATGAAAGATGGCTCTCCTATCATATAAGTATGGGCTTCCCAACACAATATCACAGATATCTAAAGGAATAATATCAAGCTCTACCTCATCTATAAAATTTGCAGTGATGGCAAATCTAAGTTTACACCTTCTTGTCACTTGCAATTTAGCATTGTCACATATCCATCCTAGAGGGTATGGTTTAGAATGTGGAGTAGTTTCCAATTTTAGTTATTGACGGTGTCTTCAGATATGAGGCTTGCTTGAGATCTAGTATAAAAAAGAGTACTTATCTTAGTATGCTTTGAAATCACCCTTATGTGGAAAATCTCTATTCTTTCTTTTTCTTGTTGAGTTTCATTGAGGCTATTACTAATTGAAGAAATAATACTTGCAATAGATTCCTTACCTTGAAAACCCATGGTTGTAATCTTTGTCTCATCACCCAAATCAGAACCTAAATCATGTTGTACGGTTGCAATAGTCTTTGGTTTCCCCTTATTATTGAACTTTTTGGGTCTCTTTTCAGGATGAACTTTCCAACAATGGTCTTCATCATGGCCATCATTTGAATAGTGTTTACATGTGAGTTTCTCTCCCTCTTTCTTGATTGAAGCATTCTTTATTCCATTTCCCTTGAACTTCTTCTTTCCTTTGTCTCCATGAACAAAAGGTTTCTTGTTTCTCTCTTGAGGTACATTCCTCCCTCTTGCTTTTAAATGAGTTGCATGTAAACAAAATTCATCTAGATTTGAAGGGTTAAACATAAGTATTGTGTGCCTCAAGTAGCTATGAAATCCTCCAATATATTTGAGTAAAGTTTATTGAGAAGACAAATCTGTACCCAAAATCAAATCCCTTCTTCTAAATTCTTGGGTGTAGCTTTGAACATTTTTCCCTTTAGCTTGTCTAAAGTTTTTCCAGTTCATAATATCTTTCTGCATGTATTCTAATGGATAAAATTGTCTTTTAAGTGCAACAATAAAATCATTCCAAGAGGATAAAACTTTACCATCTTTCTTCATGTCCCCTTGAGTTTTGGCTTCGCACCAAATGAGTGTTGCACTGTCCAATATTAAAGAAGCAAGTTGAATCTTAGTTTCATCACCTGTGATCCTTTGTATCATGTTAGCACTGAGAGTCACCCTCAGATTGCTAGAGGATAAGCCCAGTACCCATCTGAATGTTTGGTGGATGTTGGTTTTATGAGTGGAGGTCAAATGGAAAAAACTCAATACAAGAATGATTTTAACATAGAGACTGGACAAGAAATGCACAGGGAAGTGAGGGCCTCATACTTCAGTCAATGATTTGAGTTGAAGTATGAGAAGAAGGAAGACTTAGTGAGAGGGGTGAGCAAGATTGCTATGGGCATCTGAGCTTCAAGTAGCTTGGTGAAGAAAAATGCAGGCTCAAGAGCACTCTTGAACTCAAGTTTCAGACACTGAAATATGTCACAACAACATAATAATCAAACCTACATTACCATGCAACTAAAACAACTCGAATGGATCCTCCATGCCCGAGCCTTTCCGCATAAGGGGAAATAAGGTAACAATGAAGCTGACTAAGACTGGTCACAACAATAGTGTAATCAAACCTACATTACAATAGAACTATAACCCTCGACAGGATCCTCCATGCATGAGTTTTTTAGCATAGTTTTTACAAGAGATGAAAGAATTTGAATTATATTAATGCGAAAGTCTCAAATTTTCTACATAACCAGAGAACAGTTCTGGCATCAAAAAGTACACAGTAGGGAGCTCTGCTCAACCAGATGACCACCTTAACAAAATCTTGAACTGATATATTTATACTCAGATCAGTCTGCAACTACCAGGAGTGTGATCTGGCCACTCCATTCAAATCCTTTCGTTTGTGCCTTCTTCTGTCAAACTGTGCATGTATCCTCTTGTCAGACATAAACTCAGCTCAGCATGGGTATGCAAGAAAAACCATCCATAGGGGGACCTTGGGCTGACAGTTCTATCTCCATGGCCATACCGTCCATGCTTTATATTTATGGAGTGAGTCGAGTTTTCAACCACCACTCCTTTTTCATTAACTACTTCCTCTCGGGATCGCAACGAGGCTTAAAGCCTAGGGGCTAATGTGCGCTGCTAGAAATTCTTTGAGTCACATTTGGCTCTTTAAAACCTTGATGGTATCATTTTGTAACTAACACATGCCCTTTCGGTCCTTGGTGCAGGTCTTATGAAATCCACAACCTCTTCCTTCGCGTTTCTGAAACCTCAAGCTTCAGGTGCAAGCTCCTTCTCCATTTGCCCCTTCCTGCCTGTGACCTTGGGCCATGACCTGGTGCTTATCCCAAATGGTGCTTTAGGACTTCGCAATTCAGGATTCTTCACACCACTTGACTCCAGATATCTCGATACCTGGATCGGCGAAATCACTTTAATCAGATCAACGATCGGATCTGCTTCACAGTCGATGACTGCGATTGCTTCCTCAAAATTCTGAATCGGCCAGATCCATGCAATGGGAACTATATTTTCTTCTTAGGCACACCTCCCACATGACATTGGGATGTGACCCAGGGATCTACTCATGAGTGCTTCACAACTTTGCTCTTCACAAAATCTGCACCTTGCTCCTTGCAGATTCTCTGAACCGTGAATCCATGAATTCACCTATCTATCACCACGTGCTCTTTTGGATCTACAACCACGATCTCTTTCACTAGATCATCCTTCGGGAACTTTGCAAGCTTCTTATCTAGAAAATCTCGTAGTGATTCCTTCCGCTTTTTCACATCTTCCTGCACACGACTCTTAGATTGATGGCCCATATGACTTCAGCTTTCGGGACTTCAGACTTTTGGGTGAATAACTTTTACAGTCTTCTAGAGTCCCTATTTTTTCAATGTTTCCCCATGATTGATCTCTTCCCAAAAAGATCTGATGGTCAAGACTTAATCCTTTGCTTGATATTTAATTTTGGGGCCTCGACCTGGTCACTAATCCTCGTGTAACCTCATAATCTCGAATTCCTGAGGGTTGCCCATGTGAGCTTCACATGGGATCTTCGTCGTTGAAAACTAAACTTTCATGTTTGCTCTATTTGAATCCATAATGGACCTCTTTGAGTGTTGTACTTTGTGTCGATGGCTGAGGCCTATGTGAACACAGGCTTGGACGACCTTTTGTGGGCTAAGGAGAACAACATAACCAGTGATTGAAACAAAGGCGACGAGTGTTCATCTTTAGAGAAAAACAGAAAAGCTTCAGGCCGAGACTCATTTAGGAAAAACACCAAGGGAAACCAGGTCGTTAGATAAAGAGGAAAAAATTGCTTTACCAGTCGAAGGGAAAAACTTAGGACCTGGCCTGCGAAAGAGAGAGAGATGGGGAAAGTCTACATACATAGGTATTAATAACAAGCACCTACGACCCCCGATGACTTCATGTGATAAAATTGGATCCACATGGGATGACATGCTCCCTGTGAGTTTCCAAGAACGTGCAACTTCAGTGCCTTAGCTTTGGGCTATGGAGTCTCTAAATAAAAATAAACACAAAAATAAAAAGGGAAGTGGTAATTACAATGGTGCAGCGTCGATCTCAGCTTAGACAAAATATTTTTTTCAGAAAGTGCCCATTGACAGGGCCACCTAAAACTTTGAAATCCTCCAAGTTCTGCAATTTATAATTGTTGTTTGAAAATACCTCAGAAATCTTGAAGGGGCCAATCCATAAGGCTTCAAATTTACCATGTTTTCCTTTGTCTTGCTTGGGGGCATCCCACTTGAGCACCAGATCCCCTAGCTGAAAATATTTCTTTTTGTCCCTCTTATAAAAGGATTGTTTTATTTTTCATTGATGATCCTGCGCTTTATCAAGCAGCTGCTCCCTGGTCTGTTGTACTTCTACCAGCTGCAGTACCCTCCTGACCACATCATCAGGTTCTTCTTGGTAATCTTGGAGAAATTTTTCCACAGACAAGGAAAGCTGAGTAGGAAAAATAGCCTCAACCCCATACACAAGATGAAAAGGGGAAATTCCAGGTGACCTCTTTGTTGTAATCCTATCAGCCCATAAGGTGAATTTCAGCTTTGAATCCCAGGCTTTCTTCTTGTCTTCTAACAGTTTTTTGATGATCCTTATGAGGTTCTTGTTATAGGACTCTACTAAACCATTTCCCTAAGGGTAGTAGGGAGTGGAATGGATTAATGTAATCCCATACTACTCACAAAAATTAATAAATGGCTCAGCCCTAAAAGAGGCAACATTGTCTGTAACAATCCTCCTTGGACAGCCAAATCTGGACATGATATCTTCAAGGAAGCTTATGATTAACTTGTGGGAGGCACTCCTTGTAGGGATGGATTCTATCCATTTGGTAAAATAAACAGTGGCAGTCAAAATCCACCTATGTTGACCACTTGAGGCTGGGTGGATCTCTCTAATGAAGTCAATACCCCAATGCTGAAAAGGTCTGGAAACCATTACTGGTTTCAAAGGAAAATATTTGAGTTGTTTCTTTCCAGCAAAATTTTGACACTTGACGCAAGCTCTAACCTTCTCACATACATCAGAAAACAGGTTGGTCCAAAAATACCCAGCTCTGAGGATCTTATATGTCGTGGTCCTCCAAAAATGATGTCCCCCACATGAGTTGTCATGAAATTCAATCATAGTTATTTGGGCTTCCTGTGGGTCCAGACATCTTAATAGCACTCGTAGAGGGTCCTTCCAGTACAAAACCTAATCGATGAGACAATATTTGATTACTTTGAGTTTCAAATCTCTCACCTTGTTTTTGTTCAAACCATTAGGAGGCCTCAATCTCTGTAAAAAATAGATGATGTCTTTATACTATATGCATTCTTCTAATCTCATGTTGACATGAGGGTCTTTATCAACAATACCGGTTTGTTGATTTTTTGAGTGTGTGCTCATGAAATTAACCCCCAACTCTTTGCAATTTGATTCAACCAGTAACCTGGCTAAACCTTGGCATTTCACTAGTTTGGTGGGTTTTATTTCAAGGTCGAACTCTATAATTTTGGCAATCCATTTGCCTCTCTTCCCATCTATATCAGGATGGATCAATATATCTTTTATTGAGGTCGAGGGGAAATATGCAATAATCTTTGAATGCAGGACATAGATTCTAAAAGACTTGAGGGCTTTGACCAAAGCATATGCCTGCTTCTCCATGATATGGTATCTCATTTATGCATCCCTCAATGCTCTGCTAAAAAAGGAAATAGGATGCTCTAACCACTCTATATTTCTCTGTAGCAAAACAACAACCAATGTATCATATGAGGAAAATGAAAATATTATAAATTCCTTAGAATAGTCAGGGCTGATGAGAACAGGTGCTTTAGTCAAATCCCTCTTGATTTAGTCGAAATAATTTATGGCCTCAACAGTCCATTTCACTTTGTTCCCATTTCTAAGCATGGATGTAATGTGTTTAACCAACTCAGCAAAATTTGAAATGAACCTCCTCAGAAAGTTGATTTTACCCAAGAAAGACTAAACCTCTTTCTTAGATCTGGGAAAAGATAATGCCCGGATGGTCCCTACTCTTCTTGGATCAATTCTTACCCTTTCTGCTGACACAATATGTCCCAATAATTTACCCTCTCCCATGGAAAACAATGACTTCTTAGGATTGAGGGAGAGACCAAACCTTCTGCACTTGAAGAAGACTCTCTTCTGATGATGACAATGCTCTTTATCGGACCTTGAGAATACTGTAATGTCATCTAGATAGATGACTACAAATTTTTCCCTTTCCCCAATGAAGGCAATGTCCATGGCTTGTTGGAAGGTTTCTCCTGCATTCATCAATCCAAAGGGAATTTTAGCATACATGAATGTGCCCCAAGGATTAGTGAAAGTTGTCTTCTCTCTATCTTCAAGAAGGACAAAAATCTTATTGTAGCCAAAGAATCCATCAATCATAGACAATCTGAATGAACCAGTCACTCTCTGCAAAATGTGTTCCATCTTCGGGAAGGGGTAGTTATCATTTTTGGAGATCCTGTTCAAATTTATGAAATCAACACATAACCTAATTTCTCCATTCTTCTTCCTCACAGGCACCAAATTAGCCACCCATTCTAAAAATATCAAGGGGATAATGATTTGGGCATCCAACAGCTTCTTTAATTCCTTTCCCATGACAGGCAATATCATGGGGTTTATCTGTTTGAGTTTCTTCCTGAAAGTTCTGGCCTCTTCTTTCAAAGGGATCTTATGCTTAATAATATTGGTGTCATATGTCCTTAAGTCTTCATATTTCCAAGAAAAAACATCAGCAAACTCCTTCAAAAGCTTGGCATACTCGACCCTTTGCTACTTTGACAGACTGTTAAACAACTTGACATAGTTGGGATCCTCCTCTGTTCCTAAATTGCATTCGGTCACATCAACCTCTTTAGTTGAACCTTTAACCTTTACAACAACATCATTTATGTCAAACAATCTCTCCAAAGGGACAAGTCCCTTGGGAATATGGTTACTCGGCAACTGAACAATATGATGGTCAACAATTTTGTTAAGAAAAACATTAGCATGAGGGCCTTCCTCATAATCTTGATCCTGAACAACATGAAAATCAGAAAATTCATCCACAGTCTCAAGAAACTTTCTTATCTTAATATCATCCTCAAAAACCTTCCAATGCTTGACATTGTCAAGAATAGAGGGTATGTATTTTACTTCCACCTCATATTTGAGCTTTGGGGGCAAAGGGACCCTGTAATTTCTTGCTGAGACAACCAAGGAATCTGCCACAATGTTCTCCTCTCTTGGAACAAAAGAGATATTAAAAGCCCAGAAGAAACTATCAACAAGATCCCATACTTCGTTTTTGTAGGACCTTAACCTGGAGTGTTTATCCTAATATAGATTTCTGACCTATTGTACAATTAACTCAACATCCTCGAATACTTCTAGCTACTCAATATCCATGTTTTTTGCATCTCTCAAAGCCAAAACCAGAGCCTCATGTTTTTCCACATTGTTTATTGTTTCAAATTCAATCTTAAAAGACAGAGATATGGCCTTTTGGGTAGGGGAAATGAAAACTACCCCAACCCAAGCACTTTCCCTGGAAGAGGCTCCATCAAAAAACATCTTCCAAATAGAGATGTTGGAAGGAGGGTCTTCATGAGAGGTAATGGGCCGGTTTCTGATTTCAATAGGTGCTTGAGGGCCATCAACGAGTTGTAACATGTTGGTTCCTAGATCGGTGTCTACTGCAAAAATGGGGTGGTTAGTCGGATTTTCTTCATCACTAATGATGTAACAAAGTTGTGCTTCCCTATAAATCCTTCATTGTTCGCATCCAAACACAGGAATAGTGGCATATGAAAGATCCATCTGCAAGGTTCCCCCCGGTATTTTTATCCAATATCTAGACAGAAGCATTCCAAACTTAGGGGTAACATCAACCACCACAATATCCATGCCCATGCTCTTCATTGGCAACTGGAACAAAGATACAACCAAGTATTTGATAACCCCAAGAAACTTCACCTTCATGGAATAAAATGAGTACAGGTCATGATAAGTCTTTGTGACCTCTAACCTGAGTTCCTCCATGACAATCTTAGGCATGAGATTGTGAGATGCCCCTAAATCCATCAAGCAGTTGTGTAACACCTTATCATGGATATTCAATGAGGTATAGAAAGGAGGGGAGGAGTCATCTTTGTCCTCACCAAAGTGTTGGATTACTGAGAGGGGAAGTGAATCAGTAATAGCGTAATTATAAACATTTTTCTTCAAATGTTATATCAATGTAGAATTATAATCCAATAATGACCAGTAAGAAATAAACAATCACATACATACACAGTACACCAGTGTTTTACGTGGAAACCCAAATCGTGAGAAAACCACAGAATGCTTTTTCTTATATGTCTTGAAGAATTAAATTCATTGGAAGCACCAACTTCCTTTTTTTTCCAGCTACAATTGGAAGGAGGCTCCAAACCCCTAGTTTCTCAGGCTACAACCTGAGGGAAGCTCCAACTCCCCAATTCTTTGGCTACAACCAGAAGGAGGCTACAACCCCCTATGTTCTCCAGCTACAACCGGAAGGTGGCTACAACCACCTGTCCTTGCCCCGTCCTCCCACCCTGAAGTAGAAGTAGAATGATGGAACCATTGTCACACTATCTCTGTGAGATATACCATTGTAAACCTGTACCAATAAATCTGAACCATGCATCAACCTATACCTCAACCTGTAATCAACCTGTACCATAAACAAGTGCATCAACCATGCACCAACATGTACCAAAAAACCTGTAATCAACCTGTACCATAAACAAGTGCATCCAACCATGTACCAAGTGTGTATCAATCATGTGTCAACTACTCATCAACTATGACTCATCAATATGTACCAACATCATCAACTATACACCTCATGTATGTGCCAACTCATCAACTACTTGTCTCAACCATGTACTCAACATGTACCTCAACCAAAATCCCTCATCAATTTCATCATCCAAATCTGATTTGTATCTCTATAATAGACCTGGTATATATGATCACATTCCTGCAAACCTTCCTTAACTTTAACAACAAGATACTAGCATTTTCATCAAACTTTTCTTTAGTCTCACATGCCTAGTTTTGGATTAGTCAACAACCCTAACTTGAAGTAATCATAACTTTGAACCTATAATGTATAAAGAAAAGAAACTGATACACAATGTTCTTCAATGTGTTTTATGCAATTCCTCTACGTGTCACTACTTGGAACCTCTCAGAAAATGAGTCATAGCAAAAATGGCATACCTTGTTGAATTATGGATTATTCTAGAGAGTGACCTTGTAGAGCGTTCCCCGCACGAAATATTCATTGAATTGATCTGAAACTGTTACAAAACATACTACAAACTATAACCTAACCAACACATTTGGTTTCACTGAATTTGGATCTGTTATGAAGAAGTTATGACGTTTTTACCCGAAACACCTGTTTTTCACTAATTTCAGGACTAGCCACAAACCCTATTTTCCACGGAGTGTAACTCCCAAAATACAACACCCCAAAAGATGAATTTTTTATCACAGATACTTGGGTATGTTTTCGCAATGGAATATAAATTTCATGGTCTAAATCATTATATAAAAAACGTTATAGCGAAAATGATGAGATGCCCTGTAAATAACATACCTTAGAAAGCACCATCAAAATAATTTATCCTTCCTTGCATTTCAGCCTTCTTTTCTTCACCTTCCCTCAGAAATTTGGCTTAGATATCCTTGGTTACCTCAGACACCTATAGATATTCAATATTCTCAACTGTGATTAAAATGAGAGAGTCTTGCCTCTTATTTATACTCTCCAAGTAGCTTCCTTAAAAACATCTTCTAGGTCACTTGGCCCACTTTCCTTATTTTAGGGTTAACCCACTTCTAATTTCTCCATTAAATTTATTATTGAAATAATTTATTTTGTATTCACTTTGAATAATAATACACTCATCACTTCACTTTATTATTTACCTTTTAAAATCTCTTAAACCACTTTGACTACTTTGACCTTTTAGGGATTCTAGATGACATATGAGGGTCCTCCAACTTCGTAAGGCCATAACTCTCAAACCATGAGGAGTTATGTGACATTCCACATACCACCAGAAATGGAATGACATGTACTATCCACATAGAATATTATTACCTTCAAATATAGCAAAAATCATATCATTATCCATCAAACAATCTTGGGTCCATTACCCAAACCTAGGTTCTCCAACTTCACATGGTCATAACTCTCTAATCGTGAGGAGTTATGTGACGTTCTACATACCACCAGAAATGGAATGACAAGCAATATCCATCTAGGATAGTTTCCTTGATAAATTCACTGTCCTTCATCTCATTATTCCACAAATTAAGCATGGGTTCTCTTACTCCGCAAAGCGTCTTCTCGTGAGGGCTTTCACCATAAGGGGGCCACTTTGGAGTTCATCCATATTCACTTCTTATCAACCATGACTGTAGTGTCCCCAAGGCCAAGCCCCATTGTAAAACATGTTCTGAAAGGAATTGTAATTATGTTTCATAGGCTGGTGAGCCAAGTTTTTATAAGCTGGAGGCTTATGTGTTTGTTAGGCTAGGGAGCCTGAGTGTTGAAGGCCAGGAGCCTGTTGTTGTATATGGAAACACGCAGAACAATTAATAAAATATAAACACCACCATGTGCAGACCAACCATGATGAATGAGTGAAGGGGGACTAAGCATCCATAGGGTGGGAAAGGAATTAGGGGCTGGAAGGTGGGAAAAAGGGGCTAAGTGTTGATCCTAAGGGGCTTAAGCCTGGGAATAATATTTTAATATTATCCCAAAAGACATGTGCATTTTATGTTTATCCTAAGTCTCTAGTAAGGGGAGAACATGCAAGGGAGATGCGTGCTGGTGGAACGCATGCAGTTTCATGGGTGACAAGTGTCAACCCTGACACATGCGAATAAAACGGCCAGGGTGAGCCGTGAGAAGGGTTCCTCCTCCATTCTAACCGACTACCTGAGCGTGTAGGGGGGGATGAACAGTACGACCAACCCAACCTCTGCAAGAATACTGCATGCGTTTTTGAGAGTCGAGAAGCCGTCTTGTCTTTGATAGTCCGTGCACATCCTCTGTCCGACTGATCAAACCTATGCGTGGAGGCTCTGTTCTGAAGCCGAGACCCTGAACCATTCCGCCATTGTTGAACCAGTGGGAAATCCTGTGTTGTTCTGAAGAGCCGGTCTCACCCTCCGTTTTGAGTCATGGAGTCTATGTCAACCCCTGTAGGAGTTACTCATCACGCATTCCTGTGAACCATCACTGGGAGGCCTCGAGCCATTGTTGAGCCTGTTTGAGAGGCCGTTTTTGTATTTCCAGTTGGCTATGGTAACCACACAGAGCTGGACTATGCATGACTTGATGGCCAACGCGAGTTGTGACTGAGCCTGTGTGTGATCTCTCTCTAGGTGAGGGAGGTGGATGTTGTTGGAAGAGGTTTCTTCCAGAGAGTGTTCAGCACCAGCTTCAGGCTCTGAGACTTCTTGATCCAGCCTGTTTCCGAGACCCAGAGAGGGAGGTTAGCACCGATGGACTGTTCTTGTGAAGGTGTATACTCCCGAGAGGAACAGGCATGTGGGGAATGAGAGTCTAATAGTAGTGGGCGTAAGATGGCATCCTGGGAAGAATCCTTCCAGATTTTATGTGTTGTTTTCCTTGTAACCTCAGCCTAGCCTAGGATTCCTTGCCTTGGGGTGGAGCTTAGTCCCATCTTGGGGGTGACCCACTGCTGAGTTGATGAGCAGTGTGGTCTAAGGCTGGGAGGTTCGTGGAAGGCCCGCACTTGGTTGGTGGATTCTACCACTGTTAAAATATAAGTATCTGATTATGTTTTATCATGTTTTGCATGACTCTACTGTTTATGTTATCATGATTTCCGCTGTGTATATGAATTATTATGAAATGTTATGGATTGTTAATTATAACAGTAGATAATATGTTTACTCTGAGATTAAAGGTGTTTAATTGTTGAAAGCATATGGATCATATAATACCTGTACGAATCATCTATAGGGTGGTGTTATAATCTTCTCTTAATAGCAATTAAGACATGGTATCCATAAAAAGGTGCGCTACAGTTTGGTATCAGAGCCAAGGTTTCGACACTGAGCCTAGATGGGCCAGTGGAGCGGTCTTTGGACCGAGAATACAAGGGGAAATTGGGTCTGGAAGGCTAATTTCAGACCCTGGTTTGCTCCAAAGTGTCAAGGAGTTACTTGACAAGTTTTTAAGCTCAGGAGGTATAGCGGCGTTATGAAACCGCAGCCAGTGTGGTATGAGTCCACAAGGAGAGAGGACTCCACACCAGAAGTGTAGGAGCTTTAGGATATGTTCGGGAGGGAAGGTGAACCCTCGTGACCATTAGATCTGGAAAGTGTGCACGGGGTCTAAAGCCCTTTGGAATTGCACAGGAGTGTGGAAATCGCGATACGCAAAATCCCGAATTAGTGAGGAATCGTCTGAATCGTCAGATCTCGGCTGGAAAACCCGACAATCATTGGATCTGTCAGGAGATATCTGAGGGTTAAAACCCCAGTGAATAGGGGCAAAAGCACTGAAATAGATCTAGACCGTCCGAACGATGGAGGCCACGTGTCGTGAAATTTCCCATTTCGGGAAATCGGGAATCGCGATATCGGCAGTCCTGGTAACAAGGGATCAGGACTTTCCATGGTGGAAACCCTGGAGCAGTCGTGGATCGTCCGATTTGAGAAGGCCACATGTCAAGAGATTACCCGTTTCAGGAAATCGAGGATCGGGGATTCGGGAGTTCCGTTGACAAGAACTCGGGCTCTTGCCTTGGTAAATCCCGACCCATAATGTCGAGACGTTAGCATGTGACTAAGTCCCGATGAATGGACGAGATTCCTTCGGGGAATCTCAAGGTCTGTAACGACAATTAGATGTGAGGAAGAGATGTCGGATTTAATCCGGGGCGAGAATGTGCATTAAGGTCAGTAACGAGCAGATCTGGACGGCCAGAGTCCACCCGCCCAGATCTACGGCTGAGGTTTCATTCCGGAGCCCCCTTGTTGTTCTACCTTTAGCGGGGGGGGGTCCGGAATTGGACGCGCAACTCTCAAACGGTCGAGATTATTTCACCTGGATCAACGGTGCTCAGTTGGATTCCGGACCCCCTTGCCATTCTGACTTTAATGAGTGGGGGGGTCCGAAATAGTGTGGCGTGTGAAATGGGTCCCCCTCCTATCCTATTGACTATCGTGTCATATTTCCCCTCTGCCACTTGTACTCCACTTACCGTGCGACGGGGCCTGTTCTCATTGGTTATTCTCCAGCCCTATTGGGATTTTTCCCTATTGGTCGGTCGCTAGCCCTGTCGGGGTACAGTGGTTGCAAATTCGAACGATTCGACATCACTGTAGCACTGAAGCGCGAAATACAAAGAGGCACTGCGTTTATTTGAACCGTGATCATGACCCGCGATCACATGGGAATGGAGAGAGAGAGAGAGATCTAGCTTGCGCTAGGCCTCCATAGGTAATTTGGGGGTTCTGATTCTGCAGAAATCAACGGAAAAGTTGATTGAGGTAGCGGGTATGATTGAGGAAAAAATCGACGTTTTGGGAGATGGGAGGTGAGAAGAGGTGAACACCTTCGAAACCCGAAATCCTGAAACAATCTACACCGTAGATCGTGGGGAGAAGAACTTGACCATTGGATCAAGTAAGTTAGTAGATAGTGAATTCGTGATTTCATCAAATGGAAGTTCAAGATGTGTGGATGCACGAACTTCCGACACCCGAAACCCCAAAACGCCGAAAGGATCTGCGCCGTAGATCTGAGAAAGATCTGAACGTTGGATTTTTTTTTCTAGGAATGGACGTGGACACATGGAGATGTACCATGTGCCAGTGGGTCGAGAAGAGAATCGAGAGAGGTGGGACCCGATGACATCGTTAAAAGCGACGTGGACCCTCATGAACGTACCACATGCCACTGTAGTTGTGGATGACCACTGTGCTATGTGGGCCCGGAGGGTAAAGTAAGTCGGAATTTCGGAAGCCAGGGGTTGGAAAGGAAAGCAATTCTGAAAGCCTCGTGAACCAAAACCCCAAAACCCGAAGTCCCGAAATCCCGAAGTGCCGAAAATGAAAGTTTCGAAAACACAAAAATTACAGAACCGAATGAGAGCTCGGAAAACTTATTTGAATCAAAATGTCTTTCGTTCTTGTTCGTATTGGCTTATAAATGTTATGGATTGTTCTGAAGGAGTAATGGCCTGACAAACTTCGAATTTAATTGCACAGTGCATGTGCAGAGTTCAATGAAGGTCAAGACTCCAGTTAACCAATGCTGAGTATGGAGTGGGAAAAGGTGCAAATTACCCCCGAAACAGAAGACGAACAGGAAGGAAAGGATGTCAACCTGGGAGTCGAAGGATTGAACTCCAATGGGCATGAAAAAGAGAAGGATAAGGAAGGACACATAATGAAAATCATTGAAGGATTTCAAAAAGAGGCCAAGGCTCACCGAGCTGATAGTCGAAATCTCATGAAAGTCAGGGATCGGCAGGGTGAATTAAACTTAAAATTTTTGAAGAGCCTGGAAATAATAGAGAAGAAACTCAAGAAGGGAAGAGACTCAAGTACGATGGAGAGTCACAGAACCCATGGGAGAAGAAGTAGGTCGAGGAGTGGTAGCCGACATCTTAGTCGCTCCCAAAGACATTCTGACAGGAAGACACACAGTAGTTCAAGTCCGTCCCCTACCAGAAAACATCGAAAATATGGAAAGGAGGAATTGAAAGGAGAGATGAACAAGATTAAGCCTCCAACATTCGATGGAGAACATAAGAAGGAGGAAGATGTTGAGACCTGGTTGCTTGGCATGAAGAAATACTTCCAACTGCAAAATTATTCCGCCCATGCAGAAGGAAGAATTGCGATGTACCAACTGAAAGGAAAAGCATCCATGTGGTGGGATCAGTTTGTGCAGGTGTAGCACATCAGAGAGAAAGAGGTCACGTGGAAGGAATTTAAGAGGTATTTCGAGAAGAAATACCTAACTAAAAGATACTATGACAGAAATATGGAGTTCTTCGAACTCAATCTAGGCAACATGACTATTGATGAGTATGAACGAAGTTTCCTAGGACTACTGAAGTATGTTCCATTCATCAAAGATTAGGTTTTCAAGATTCAGAGATATCTGAGTGGACTGCCACCTTCCGTGAGTGACAAGATTCAATATGACGATCCTAAGACCATGGAAGAAACCATAAGAAAGGAGAAATGCTTTTATGAACATCAAGGAGAAAGGCCCATCCTTTGGAAGGTTTGGAATGATCAGAGGAAGTTTAAGAAGGAACATAGGGAGAAGGGAAACAAGCCTTCCTTTTTCAGAAACAGTCTTCAGGGATAGCCATCGGTTAGAGAGCCGAGAATGACTGAAGAGGGAGCACAAAGACAGAGACAGACACCCATTCAGTGTTGGGGCTGTCAAGGAAACCACAAGTACAGAGATTGTCCCCATAAAAATGGTAAAGCAAGAACTGTACATACTGTTTAGCAAGCTGAAACAGTGGGGAATATGGGCAACAGAATGTTGAGCATCTACGCAGCCCTGGACAACAAGAAAGAAGAATTTCAATCGCACATGATTGAAGTGGAAGGTACGATCAACAACCGACCACTTGTTATTTTAATTGATTCAGGGGCTATCCATAGTTATGTAGATCCTAGAGTGGTGGAAAGTTTGCATCTAACGAGAAGCAAACATGGGAAGTCTTGGTTAATGCAGTTGGCCACAGGGACCAAGAGGAAGGTCACTGAATTGGTTAAGTCATGTTCAGTGGACATGAAAGGAATGAGCACTAAGGTTGAATTGAACATTCTACCTTTAGGCTCATAAGATATCTTAATTGGGATGGACTAGTTGGACCAACACCGTGCCCTTCTGGATTGTCGTAACAAGAGGTTCACATGCCTGAACGAAGAGGGAAATCAGGTAACAGTCCAAGGAATTCCCAAAGCTGTGGCTGTGAGGGAAATCTCAACCATGCAGCTGAAGAAATGTTACCGGAAAGGCTGTCAATTATTTGCAGCTCGGGTGGAAGAAGCATCCCGAGATGTAGTATCGAATCTGGAAGACCACGAAGTACTCAAAGAATTCAAGGACATATTTCAAGAGGTACCTAGACTACCTCCGAAGAGGGACATCGATTTTTCTATAAATTTGATGCCTGGAGCAGCTCCAGTTTCGAAGGCTCCTTATAGAATGAGTACACTAGAGCTAAAAGAGTTGCAATTGCAGCTCGAAGAGCTACTAAAGAAAGGTTACATTCGCCCCAGTGTGTCACCGTGGGGAGCCCCGATCCTATTTGTGAAGAAGAAAGATGGGACGTTGAGGTTGTGCATTGATTTTTGACAGTTGAATAAGGTCACTGTCAAGAAAAAGTATCCTCTGCCAAGGATTGATGATCTTTTTGATCAATTGAAGGATGCAAAAATATTTTCGAAAATAGATCTTCGATCAGGATATCACCAAGTGAGAATAAAGGATGAGGACATCAGCAAGACCACCTTTAGAACAAGGTACAGTCATTATGAGTTCACGGTGGTGCCGTTTGGGCTGTCCAACGCACCTGTTGTTTTCATGTGCTTAATGAATGGAGTGTTCAGGGATTATTTGGACAAGTTTGTCATAGTCTTCCTGGACGATGTCTTGGTGTATTCCAAGACAGAGGAAGAACATGAGCAACACCTAAGAATGGTGTTGCAGGTGTTGAGAGAACACCAGTTGTACGTAAAACTGAGCAAGTGCTCTTTTTATCAAAGGAAGATCCATTACTTGGGGCACATTATATCAAAGGAAGGGATCGTTGTGGATATTGAGAAGGTACAGGCCATTCGAGAATGGCCAGTGCCAAGGAATGTGGTAGAAGTTAGATATTTTATGGGTCTGGCGGGCTACTATAGGAGGTTCATAGCCGGATTCTCAAAGATAGCTCATTCTATCACTTCCTTGCAAAGGAAGGAGAAGAAGTTACAGTGGACTAAAGAATGTGAAATAAACTTCCAGTGATTGAAGCAGCTACTAACTAGTGCTCCAATCTTGAAGATTGCAGATCCAAACAAGGATTACGTAGTGTGCACTGATGCATGTAAGGAGGGGCTGGGAGGAGTTCTCAGCCAAGAGGGATTTGTAGTTTGTTATGAATGCCGAAAGTTGAAGGAACATGAGAAGAATTGTGCCACTCACTATTTAGAGCTGGAAACAATCATCCACGCCTTGAGGAAATGGAGACATTACCTCATGGGCAAGAGATTCAAGTTGAGAACAGACCATAACAGCCTGAAGTATTTATTTGATCATCTGACCTTAAATTCCAGGCAAATCAGATGGTTGGAGTTTCTGTGAGAATATGACTTTGATATCAAGCATATCAAAGGGAAAGAAAATAAGGTGGCTGATGCACTCAGCAGAAAAGTGTACAAATTACATGATGCAGCCATTAGCATGTACAGGAATGAGATGAAAGACAGAATTTTGGAAGCTGCAAATACTGATTTGTAGTACAGAGGTCTAGTAGCAAAGCTACAGTAGCATGAGAGACCACAAACCAAGGAAAGTTACACCTTGGGAGATGATGGTTTACTTCTGTATAAAAACAGAGTGTATGTACCCAATGTTCGAGAATTGAAGTTGGCAATCTAAAGGAGATGCATAACGTGACTTATGCTGGACATCCTGGATATTAGAAGACTATGGCAGTAGTCAAAGGCCATTATTTTTGGCTGGGTTTGAAGAAAGAAATCGCGGAATACATCGCCAGATGTATGGAGTGCCAAAAGGTTAAGGCTGAGCACAGGCACCCAGCAGGGTTGTTGCAGCCTTTACCCATTCTTGAGTGGAAATGGGACGTGGTAACAATGTATTTCATCACCAGACTAACTAGAACAAGCAAGCAGCATGATTCAATCATGGTGGTGGTGGACAAGCTTACTAAAGCTGCCCATTTTATTCCACTGAAAACCACCCATAGGGCAGCTGATGTTGCTGATATCTTTTTAAAAGAAGTTGCACGCTTGCATGGAATACCTAAGACAATTGTGTCTGATAGGGACCCGAAATTCACCTCGAATTTCTGGAAAGGATTGTTTAAGGGATTTGGAATGAATCTGAACTTTAGCACAGCGTATCATCCTGAGTCTAATGGATAGACGGAGAGAGTGAATAGAGTAATAGAAGACATGCTGAGAATGTATGTGATGGATAACCCATCAAGGTGGGAAGACTACCTACATTTGGTAGAATTCGCCTACAATAATGGGTATCATGCATCATTGAAGATGAGCCTGTTCGAAGCGCTTTATGGAAGAAAATGCAACACTCCAGTGAGTTGGGATAATCCACCTGATAGAGAAGTAGTTGGGCCTGAGCTGCTCAAAGAGATGGAAGATCAAATGATAAAAATTAAACATAATCTAAAAGATGCCCAGGACAGGCAGAAAAGTTACGTTGATAGTAATAGAAACCATAGAGAATTCAAAGTGGGTGACCATGTTTTCCTGAAAGTGAAAACTAACAGGAGTTCCCTAAAGCTGGGAAGTTGCCCCAAGTTGGCAGCAAGATTTTGTGGGCCATTTGAGATCCTAGAAAGGATTGGGCCGGTTTCATACATGCTTGCATTACCTGCACCTATGACTGTACATAATGTGTTTCATGTTTCACTGCTTAAGAAATATGTACCTGATGCTAATCATGTTATCGATTGGAATGTGATTCAGGTGGAACCAGAAGGTGTCCTGCAAGTGAATCCTATGCGCATATTGGACAGGAAAAGCAAACAGCTCCGGAATCGAGCTATACAGTTTGTAAAGGTCCAGTGGACCTGCTAGGGTCCTGAGGACGTGACATGGGAGCATGCAGATGTTATGTGGGCAGAGTACCCGCATCTTTTTGAAAATTTTTGAAAAGCTTGCAGATGCTGTGTAAAGTTGCACTGAGGATAGTGCAAAAATAAGGGGAGGGGGATTGTAGTGTCCCCAAGGCCGAGCCCCATTTTAAAACATGTTATGAAAGGAATTGTAATTATGTTTCATAGGCTGGTGAGCCAAGTTTTTATAAGCTGGAGGATTATGTGTTTGTTAGGCCAGGGAGCCTGAGTGTTGAAGGCCAGGAGCCTGTTGTTGTATATGGAAACACGCAGAACAATTAATAAAATATAAACACTACCATGTGCAGACCAACCACGATGAATGAGTGAAGGGGGACTAAGCATCCATAGGGTGGGCAAGGAATTAGGGGCTGGAAGGTGGGAAACAGAGGCTAAGTGTTGAGCCTAGGGGCTAAGCCAAGGGGGCTTAAGCCTCTGAATAATATTTTAATATTATCCCAAAAGACATGTGCATTTTATGTTTATCCTAAGTCTCTGGCAAGGGGAGAACATGCAAGGGAGATGTGTGTTGGTGGAGCGCATGCAGTTTCATGGGTGACAAGTGTCAACCCTGACACATGCAAATAAAATGGCCAGGGTGAGCCGTGAGAAGGGTTCCTCCTCCATTCTACCCGACTACCTGAGCGTGTAAGGGGGGTTAAATAGTACGACCAACCCAACCTCTGCAAGAATACCGCATGCATTTCTGAGAGTCAAGAACCCGTATTGTCTTTGATAGTCTGTGCACATCCTCTGTCCGACTGATCGAACCTATGCATGGAGGCTATGTTCCGAAGCCGAGATCCTGAACCATTCCTCCATTGTTGAACCATTGGGAAAGCCTGTGTTGTTCTGAAGAGCTGGTATCACCCTCCATTCTGAGTCATGGAGTCTGTGTCGACCCTTGTAGGAGTTACTCATCACGCATTCCTGTGAACCATCACTGTGAGGCCTTGAGCCATTGTTGATCCTGTTTGAGAGGCCGTGTTTGTATTTCCAGTTGGCTATGGTAACCACGCAGAGCTGGACTATGTGTGACTTGATGGCTAGCGCAAGTTGTGACTGATCCTGTGTGTGATCTCTCTCTAGGTGAGGGAGGTGGATGTTGTTGGAAGAGGTTTCTTCCAGAGAGTGTCCAGCACGAGCTTCAGGCTCTGAGACTTCCTGATCCAGCCTGTTGTTGAGGCCCAGAGAGGGAGGTTAGCACCAATGGACTGTGCTTGTGAAGGTGTATACTCCCGGGTAGAACAAGCATGTGGGGAATGAAATTCTGATAGTAGTGGGCATAAGATGGCATCCTGGGAAGAATCCTTCCAGATTTTATGTGTTGTTTTCCCTATAACCTTAGCCTAGCCTAGGATTCCTTGCCTTGGGGTGGAGCTTAGTCCCAGCTCGGGGGTGACCCACTGCTGAGTTGATGAGCAGTGTGGTCTAAGGCTGGGAGGTTCGTGGAAGGCCCGCACTTGGTTGGTGGATTCTACCACTGATAAAAGATAAGTATCTGATTATGTTTTATCACGTTTTGCATGACTCTACTGTTTATGTTATCATGATTTCCGCTGTGTATATGAATTATTATGAAATGCTATGGATTGTTAATTATAACAGTAGATAATATGTTTACTCTGAGCTTAAAGGTGTTTAATTGTTGAAAGCATATGGATCATATAATACCTGTACGAATCATCTATAGGGTGGTGTTATAGTCTTCTCTTAACAACAATTAAGACATGGTAGCCAGAAAAAGGTGCGCTACAATGAAAAAAAAATAATGAGTCATATTTACATCAAACAATCTTGGCTCCATTACCCAAACCTTTGTGCTACGAGGCTTTCTTCAAGGGTTGACATCAATGACAACCAACCTTAATCAACACAAAGGTCCTAGTATGACAACAATATTTTCATCCTGGAGGTTAACTGAATCTGTGGAATAAGATGAAGGCTTAGGCTGCAACACTTTGGAGAGGTACCTTTTGAAATCCTCATGCTTGACTAGCTCTAATAAAGGCACAAGAATTTTGATTTTTTGAATCTCATTCTCAAAGCTAAAGGAGGGGTGAGGCTTCATAATTTCCCTCACTTCTAGGATAGGGTTCTTAATCACTACTTGGGGGTTCTGTATCTCTTTTTCCTTGTTGCCAACTGCCACCTCTTTAACAAGATCCTCTTCTCTAGCAGGCTGATCAGGGATATCAGGATTCCCTTCCTTCTTCCTGGACCTGAGGTTGTATATGTTCGGGATGTCTTTGATCCTTTCTCTTTTTCTCATCTCATTTAGCTGGATATCCATGATGGACTCTTCGTATGCAGACTGAGTTAAATGAGGGGACGAAGAGGTGTCACCAAGACAATGAATCTCATGATTGGTCTCTTCTTCCTCTCCTTCCTCATCAGTAACGAGGTTATTTTGGATAGGGATTTGGATTTTTTTAACATCCCTATCCTTACTTCTTTGATCCCTATAGATGAACTAAGGGGCAATATTTGGTCTTCTGAAATTACCCTTGTTATCAGTATTCTGGGGGTTTCTATATCCTTGTTTCCCCTCAAATTTCAATTTCTCTGTTTCTGCAAAAAGTGATTTTACCAGCTTAGTCAACTCATCCACTTGAGGATGAGAAGAAGAAGAACCAGAGGTCGAAGTTTCATCCCTACCTTTTATTTTGTCTCTATCACCCTTACTCCTAAGCTTATAAACTGCCAATATATTGGATTCTACTTCAAGGATTGTGTCTTGCATATCAACCAAGGAGGTAGCTCTTCTTTCTCTCAGCAAGAGGCAAAACTCAGGGTCAAAAGAACTAGCATAAGTGATCTTGGCAGAGGTTTCAGTAGGCTTAATATTAGTGGGGATATTATTGTACATCTTATTAAATATCTTGGATAAGTCTGAGACAGATTTCCCCTCCTCTCTCTTAAGAGATCCAAAATCTGTAATATAATAAAGGAAATATTTTTTATCCCCCCAATGTCTTAAAAATGCATCATCTAGAGCTTCAATCCCATCAATAGATCCAGGATTCAAACCCCTGAACCATTTCCTAGCCTCACCATCAAGGCTCTGTACAAAAACTCTCAACCAGACATCCTCATTTTCAATATTAAGATTATCTACATAACTGTAAAAGGATAAAAGGTGTTCTTCTGCAGTTATGTATTCCTCTCCCGTAAACTTTGGCATGCACTTGAGGTAATCTCTGTTGATGAATGCATCTATGTGAGACAATCTCCAGCTTACAAACCTGTGAGGCGTGGATGATTTCACCTATGCAAGTCTTTCTCTCAGCTTACAAACTTGAGAGAACACCCTTAAGAAGGGTCCATTGTTCCTGCCTAAGACAGAGCTAGGAATGTAGAGATGACCTCCTCCATTCAGAGAGTTGAGAAGAACTCCAGACGATTATCCAGTGGGAAAGGTGATCTGTTGAGTTGGACGTGCTTGTGGCTGAGCACAAGGTGAACGTGTGAAATCCCAAAGTGTTGGGTGCATCATCATGTGAACGGAAATGAAGATGATGTATTAGCCTCCTCTGAGCAAGAAGATTTGACGAGAAGACTCCAGATGGTTCTCATGTATGAGGTAGTGGGAAAGAAGATATGTAGAGTGGACGTGCATGTGGACGAGCACAGGTGAATGTGTGAAGATCTGGTTCTTTTGTGTATTGCAGTGAACCAGAGCTTTGACATCCCTATGGATGTGCCCCTAGTGGATGAACACTAGTGAGTGTATCAGATCCTTTGCTATATATTGTTCAAGATTCAGACCTACCTGTAACCCTAATTGTTATGTAAAGGGTACATGTCGGCCCCACCTTAATGTGATTAATAATAAATGTAAAATGTAATTAATCTGGTCAATATTAATTATAACAATAATAATAATATTATTATTATTATGAGCTAGTGAGGTCAGCTCTATTTTGCCAATAGACACTTTTTTTGACAAATTTAGGTTAGTATAAGTAAAGGTAAAATCGCCATTGTGGAAACATATCTTTCATGTGAGTTTGGAAATTTCAGCAAGTACATTTACTTGGGAGAAGTGCACACCTCTCTTGGGCGCTAGTCTTGTAGGGTTTGAGAACCCTCTTGTGTGCTAGGTATTTCTTGGTGGTGAAGGTATTTCTCTTGAAGAATATAGCAAAGTATTTGGTTGGGTTTTATTCCCTTGTTGATAAGGGTTTCCCGGGATACATCTTGTGTTCTTGTGCATGGTGCTTCTTCTTGTGATCTTGGTTGTTGCAACATTTTATGGTTATGGTTAAATGAAAAAATGGAATGAACTTCATGCTTAACCTATATTATTGAAAAATCAACATGTTATCAGAGCATAGGTCTTGAAAGAATGCATTGCACAAGCTACAAGATTTCACCAGCCATCCCTCTTCTGTTGCAGTTTCGTACGACCCTTCTAGGGCTCCCAAATGTTTCATAAAACCCTCTTCTTTTGGGTGTTTCATCCCCTAAAACTTGAACATTGAGGCATTATTTGGCTTAGGAGAGTACGACCTTCTCCAGCGTACCTCCAGAGACTCTCAAAATTAAATTTCGAGCATTTTGAAATTTTGGCCCTAGGGTTTCTAGAGTTTCGCTAATTTTTGCAGAAAATTCAAAATTAGGTTTTATGCAACTAATTGAAGGAGCTCTTCAGCTCACCAGTGTTCTCCTATATTTCAAAGGCTTATTGTTGGCAGTCATAAGTCCAACTAAACCTAAAAAGTGCTAGCCTAGCCTAGCCGTTAGGTTTACTAGCCAAGATGACAAGGGTTTGTGAAAAATCAAAAAATGAGCAAAATCATAATGAGAGGAAAGGTTCATGATTCAAGCAAACTCAGTTCCAGGAAGACAAGACTTCAAAGGAATACTTATTGTGGGTGACACAAAATGTGACACTGTGACTACCTCCTTCATGAAGATGTCAGAGGACAGAGATCATCCATGTGCCATTGGATAGATCATATCGACACCCTCAAGTATGCACTTGTAT
>ML806392.1:91637-104183 GCA_009831015.1 Picea engelmannii | reverse complement strand
AAAATGAAGAAGACTTGTATCTTTTAAATTATTTGTAAGTGTTAATTATGTGTGCTTGGGTAAAAGGATCAATTTGCAAACACATAAATTAAATATTTTTCACACTTAAGATGAACACAATAACTAGCAAATAACAACCATCAGTAACACATAACACAACAAATGATAAAAGAGTTCACCCCTCTCTTGGGCTACATCTCTTGGTCTAGCTTCCAATGGATCATTTATATTATTTTCTCAAAGTGATAAAAACAGTTCTTTACAGTGCTCAAAATGCCAAATAGATGGCTCCAATGGCTCCAGAACATCCAAAAACCTGCAGTTGGGCTCTTTTGGCATCTGGTTTGGAAAAACAATGAAGAAGATATCCTCCTGGAAAATTTCCCCTTCAAGCTTATTGTCTCTGGTTCTCCAATTCACGCCTTTGTGTGACTAACCCGGCTCCCGCTGTGTTACTGGATCAAAAATCCAACACCACATGGATCCCGTGAATCGTGGCATAATGTCGAATTGTTAACGCGTTAAGCGCCCCCTTGGGCGGAGGTGTTGGTTGTATGGGGGGCATGTGGCCACGTCCCAGTGCATAACCCGACCCCTGTGGCTAATTTGTTGCATAAACCCCGCACCAAAGGTTATATGGAGTGTATATGTGATGTAGTAATATGGACCAGGGGTTGGGGCTTAGCCCCAACCCTTATCTCTGCCGACATAACACTTATTAAAATTCAAATAAATTTAAAATAGTATATGGTTAAGTAGTATTGTGTAGGCGGGTTAGTGCCCCAACCTATGCGGAGAATATGCCAACGTTGTAGGTCTCGGGTTCGACCCCCAAGGACTCCATTACAATTTTATCCTGTAAACCAATGACGAGGTGCCACGCGGCGATCCCTGGCTAGGCCATGTGGCACCTTCCCATTCACCAATTGAAGGACACGTGTCAGTCGTGGATTGGTCCACGTCAAACACCGACAATTCACCTTCCACGTCAGCCACCTGAAAATTTTGCACTACCACGTCACTATACAGTCGTACGAACTGTACGGTCAAATGCCACATCAACACTGTATGGATTGTACGAACTGTACAGTCAGCAAAATTTTGCCTTTTTGGCAAAATGGACAGAACACGATATCTCACTCCTACGACGTCCATTTGAACCTGTTCAAGTTGCGTTGGGATCGTGAGGACAAGGCCTAAGCAGGGGTTTGTTTTGAAGCAATTTTGAGCACTTTGATTTTTGAGCAAAATTTTATCCCATAGATCAGAGGAAACGATTGTGAACTATCTTATGAAGATTACACAGATCCGAGATCAGCTTGCATCCATTGGTGAGACAGTACAGGATGTTGATTTGGTGAATGTAGCGTTGAGAGGTATTCTCAGGTCTTAGAAACCTTTTTTGCAGGAGATATGTGCACAAGAGACGATGTTAGGGTTTGATAGACTATAGACTTATTGTGTCCAGGAGGAGACTCAGTTAGAGTCTAGGGATGGTTTTAAGAGTAGCAATGATGTGAACCTTTCTCTTTCCAACCAGGAAAGAAAAGGCAAGTTAAAGAAGATTTCCAATGGAGAGTCTTCTGCTCGAGATGGAAAGAAGAAGGACATGAGCAAAGTCAAGTGTTTTGTATGTCACAAGTTTGGACATTATGCAGGTCAATGTCCTCACAGGAAGAATATGGGGAACAAAGCGCAACCAGAGGTAGTTGCATCGAAAAAGACTCAAGTGGATGAGTTTTGCAAGAAGTTCGAAGAGACAGAGTTCTTACTTGTTTCCCAAACTTCCTTGGGCACCATATCAGCTAGTGCATGGTTGATAGATAGTGAAGCCACATGTCATATGACAGGAGCATGAGAGGTGTTCGCGAGATTCACATAGATTGACTCAGAGATGCATGTGGAACTTGGTATGGGAACCAAGCATGTAGTGAAGGGACCTGGAACAATTTCATTCTAGTTGGATTCAAGAGGCACATTGAGAGTGACGAATGTGTTATGGGTGCCAGAACTCAAGAGGAGTATGATCTCAGTTTCAATGGTTGAGAAGAAGGTGTTTGACGTAGCTTTCTAGGATGGAAAGGCATTGATCATTACCATAGGATCTAGCTCAAACAAAGCAACTATCTTTAGAGTTAGAGAGAGAAACTTGTATAGGTTAAAGGGCCAGTCTATGTGAGCAATGGAAAGTAGCTAAGTGGTAGAGACCAAAGAGCAGGTATCTCCAAAGTTTGAGTAGCTCAGAAGGAGTCAACCTTCAGGTTCAAGTAGGAAGGAGAAGCCTTCCAAGTCTGTCAAGGAGTCATGGTACGAGATGGCTATGCAGGATGCTTAGGAGAAGAAGGCTTCTAGGAGAATGTTTAGAGGCAATGAGTCTTCAGAGACAAGTCATATCATGATGGTAGGAATAACTTATGTGTCATAGGGAGAAACCAATCAATTGGATGAAGAGAAAGCATGGTAGAGGATCTGGTAGCAAAGATAGATCCAACTTCGGGGTGGAGAAGTACATTCCTCGCTAAGAGGGAGTGTTTATGTTAGTGGTAGCATTGGATACGTACTTTTTCATTGGCATGTGTCTAGCATGTGGAATTTGTTGAAATCCTAGTGCGAGTTTACTTTAGTTAAAATGAATTAATTAAAGTAAAAGTGTTTTTATTAGTGAATTGAGTTATTTAAGGAACATGCTTAGCATGTAGTATGTAATCTAAATCTCAAGTGGGTGTGAGAAGTAATCTCATTTGTAGATCACTTTGGAGATTAGAAATAGATTGTAACTCATGATTATAAAAACAAGACTAGGGTGAAGGAGGAAGACATGTTATCCCCTAGCCTAGGGATAACTAAGGAGATTATGTCTCGAGGGCCATAGGTCCTAGACATGGATTATTGAGAGCCATGTCGACTTGAGTATGGCCCTAGAGGGCCCATCTGTTTCTTCCTCAATGCCTCCACTTTGTCAGCAACAATAACATCCATCACATCGGCCTGGTCTTGTAGCAAAAATGGGTCTTGCTCCATGAGCTAATGAGTCCGGGTATCATGGTATGTGTCAATCTGATTCTCAAAACATTTGAATATGTGCATTTAATTATTTTTGTTTCTAATGTGTGCTTGGACCTTATGCCTTTCCACTCGACCTTGTAAGTTGGTTCCCATAGGCTTTAAGTTTCCATGATTCATGAAAGGTCATCGTCTGTTCCCACCATACTTACCACTTTTCATATTTTTCCCGCTCATCCATCCCATTGCAATGGTTCGGGTATTGGGTTGGAAAAATATCTAAGGGTTGTACCTTACCTTGTGGGAAGAAGGGGCTAAAGGCCCAAAGGGTAAAAGTAGCTGGAAAAAGATAAAATCTAAAAGAGTGAAACCTATAGATGCTTGGCCCAGGGATCCCCGAGAAATAAATAAAAAAAAATTCAACAAGAAACAGAGAGACCCATAAAAATAATAAATCAAGAGCTAGTTGGAGGATAAGGGGTCTCATCATGAGCCAACCTATTAGATCCATTGGCATGTAACGATATGACACTACCAATATCTGGTCACCACGCCAGGGTAGTGGCTCTTGGTGGCATATCCAAGAGAAAGGGGGTCTCATCATGAGCCAACCTTCTCATTTACGTGAAATGCTTATGGGTAACATTTCCACCACTGGTCACCACGCCAGGGAAGTGTCCCCAAATTAGTCTCTTGAAAGAAAAATAAATAAAGAATAAAAGATAAAAGGCATGAAAGGGATTGGAAACATTTGCATCCATGACAAGGTGTAGCTCACCCTCTTCAGAGGCACCCACAGGTAAGCCATACATTTCCATTCTATCACTGCACCCATTTCCCATACATCCCTTAACCACCTCATCCACTCACATAGTCTAGATTTGACTTCACCCAGGAACATCCCACATCCAATGAGAATTAGCCCAATAGGATGTCCTAGCATTCCCTCCAAACTTGGCATGTAGAATAGCATAATGTCTTTGAGCACTTTTCCTGGTAAAGGGGGTTTCATGCACATGTTTAAATAACTTGATGATTAGATTTGATTAACATTGCTATGATCCTTGTGACTTATGAGCCCATGGAGGGCGTATTTTTCGATGTTGCAAGGTCACATCCAATGGACAGGTACATATGAGGACATGATTAGTTCGAACCTCCATAGGGCTAAAATCCCACTTGATGGATGTTGAAACCCCAGCTAGGGGAAGAGACAGATCAGGGGATTGAACCAGAGAGAGAGGATGATGTTTCACTAGGGACAGCCTAGCAGGCATGTACCTAGGGGGGTTGTGCCATTTTCACCATAATGTAGGCCTTGGAAGGCCCTTGACGTCACCCAATGTTTTGGATGTTTTGGAGGTAGTTGTGTACCAAGTGGCACATGTGGCAGGATCCTGAGGCCCAAGGAGGCCTAATGTTTTTCTCTAGGAGGCCAACGTTTCCCAAAAAGGGCCTAAAGTCACCCTAAAAGGGCATGATGTCACCTTTACATCTTGTTTTAGGGTTTGATTATGACATTTAATGTAAAAATTGGATATTATGTGTAACAATCCATGACATTTTTGGCCTAATTCTCATCATTAGTATTGTATAAATAAGGGTTTAAACCCTTGTATTATTCATCATATTCCACTCACACAAGTGAGGTATGAAATTTGTGCCCTACATAAGGTTTATTGGCTGAACTTTTAGGCGCACTTCTTGGAGGAGGCTTAATTTGGTGTTTCTTAGCATTTTTATTGGTGAAAAATATTCAACTAGGCTTATTGCTAGATTATTCTTGGTGGATGTAAGTGAATTTCTTAAAGCCTTCTTTTCTTTGAATGGTTATGGTACATTTACTTTTCATTTATTCCAAGATTATGAAATTGCTAGTTTAAAACCCTAGGAGAACAAGCACATGTTATTGTCCTTGTCTTAACAATTTCTCACCTACTAGATTGTGCTAGAAACCCTACATTTGAAGCATTGTACTAGAGCCCTTCCATTGCAGCACTCTAGTGTCATTTTCTTCATCAAGCCATTAATTGTTTCAAGCTTGAGCTAAAGAGGAAGGAAAATCGCTAGGGCCTAGGGTTACCTACTTCCTAGTAGTTGTTTTCCTTCTAAGGTTTGTTGATTGAGGCCTTGGGTTACCAACACCTCAATCATCATCCTTCTTGGTCCTTAGCTCTTATATTATCATTTGTTTCCTTCAAGTTTTTCTGCTGCAAGTGACTCCATTAACTCTAAAAGGCACTGGTTTAGACCTTAAGATTTTTTTATTGATGAAAACAACCTTCAAATCTTTTACTTCAAGCAACCTACTAACACTTTCTAATCCTAGAATAGCCTAACCTACTGAATATATTGATGTTGTTACTAAATTAAGATATATCCATTAAATGTAGCATTAAAAACTTACAAAAGCAATTGAAAAGGTTGATTTATACATTGTCTTGTTTGCTTCTATCAAATGTTAGTATTATGATTTCAATGGTTAATGATTCTTAGTCATTTTGAAGTTATTTCAAGGCATTTAATGTGAAGTGTTGCCCTATAAATATTGTTGTTATAATTTTATGTTTACCTCATCATATTCAAGAAATTTATTTTATCGATAAAGTCTATGGTTTTATGAAGTGTTAACCAACAAGTGTATTTGCAAATATATATATTTTATTGTTGCTTTGTTCTAGGAATGTACACTTTGATACATTATCATTTCATTGGTTATAAAAAAAGAACTTTGTGATCGATGGTGACTTGTGATAGGGGATCCTTATCTAGCCATTTTGACCTTGCCTTCTCAAACCCCCAGGTCATCGGGGACGTCTCCCCTAGGCCTACCACCCTAAATAGAAATAGACATCCTATTGAGGTGACAATGATAGGATTAGTCTCCAGTTACACAAATTTTCTCTCCTTTAACCTTTCCTTCTATCAAAGTACAAATTGTGCAATAACATTTTGGTGTCGTTGTTGGGGAACACTGAGTCAATATTCCTCAAACGACACTTTTTTCGGTAAGCCTTTGTCCAGAGAACTTTTCTTACAAGCTTACCTGGCGACTCCACTAAGGGTGATTCCCTTAATCCTTTGAAAATTTCAAGAAAATTATCTGGCGACTCCACTAATGACGAAGTCAACCATGACTTCTCAATGGGACCCAGGAAACTTCAAACCTTTAGACATGAGTAAAATCCTGGGATACCCTCGACAAATTCCCCCGAAGTATGAAAAATATCTCCCTAGATTCACTCGTAGTGATGGGGTTAGAACCGACAATCACATGGATGAGTTTTGGGCTTTCTTTCAACTCCACCCTATTAGTGACGATGTTGAAGATTTGGAAATTAAACTTTTCTCTGCCACTCTTCATGGAAATGCTATGAAATGGTATGATGATCTCCCTGTTGCTAACATCACATCTATGGACCAGTTAGAAGAAATTTTTCTCAAAAAATGGGGTATTAAATTGGAATATATCCAAACGTTATTGAAAAGACTCGAATATGAAAAACAAACTGAGAATGAAACAGTCTAGGATTTCCAAAATAGGTTTGAGATATTTCTATATCAGATTCCTAGAAGCTATTATCCTGGAGACAAGTACCATATGTATCTCTATACCAATGCACTCTTAGTGCATTTAGGGTTCCTCCTAAATAAAAAGGGGCCAAAGACAATCTATGATGCCTATTACATGGCCAGGCAAATCAAGGAGAAAATCTCTTTGTCCAAGGGAAAACACATATTCTCTCTAGGAATGAAAGTTGATGACCCCAAAGGTACCCCAAACACTCTTAGTTTGGAAAGATTAGTTACCCTTGAAACCTTTACTACTAATTTCCAAGAAGAAGGGGAACAAATCATCGACCAACAAAATGCTAAGGGGAAATATCTTGATGAGGTTTTCCAATCCCACAAGGAAGAGCAAAGGACTAATAAAGACACAGCTGAGGAGCTGGAACCTGAACAAGATGATGAAGTATCGATATGTGCTCCTCCCTCTGATGAAGCCATCCAAAAGCCTTTTCCTCCTACACGAGAAGAAGAGAATGAGGTCATTCACTTTCCTTTTCAGGATCTTGATAATGCCTTGTTATATGATTCAGAGAAGGGAGAAGAAATGGAATCCTCGAGCAAGGTAGATATTCCTTGTTTTATAATTGAAGATGTAGGGGAAACTCATGAGGATGAAACAATGATGCATGTTGAAGACACCCAAGTCCTCGAAGCTCCTGCACAAGAAGAAATAAACACAATGAGTTACTTTCCTTTCAAAAAGTTTGATGATTATTTACTTTATGATTTGGAAAGTGAAGAGGATCTAGATAAGCCTTTAAATGCTTTAAATCCTTCATGTTATGATACAAATAGTGACATGGTTAATAATATTGACGAGTTCATATGTGTTGGGAGACATAAATGGGATGTAGTTGGTTATGATGTGGACCCCATCTACGACATTGAGAATCCTTTCCAAGTGTTTCCTTTATAGTTATCACAACAGGTTACTCATAATTTTGACCAGTGGCAACAAGGAGATAATGTAATTATTGATACTTTCCAAACACCCAGGGTTGACCTAGTCCCATTTTCTCCTAATGATTTTCGGTCATAACTTGAGGATTTTGATGAGTACTCTTCTGAGCACTTGAATTTATTCCATGAAGAAGATTATCAACCACCATTGTGCTCATATCCTGATAGGAGTAAGGAATTGTTTTGCCTGAAGAAGGATCTTTTTGATAAAGTTCTCCAACCACCTTCGATTACTTTATCTTGTTGTTTCATTAAAGGTGTAGTTGGTAAGTATGTCTTTTGTATTAAGTTTCCTCTGAGGAAAACCCTAGAGTTCAAGGGTAGGTTGAATACCTCAAGAACAAGTCTGTCATCTCAGCCTTTCACAGACTAAGAGTTTGACAGTCATCTTCTAGGTCCTTGTCAATCCTTTCCTGGGCTTCGATTGTGAGGACATCCAAGGTAGCCAAATTTAAGAAATTTTGAGTCATTCTTCTAAACCTTTGACTTTTCACGATCCCTTACTGAAGTGGATTGAGCACTTTCCTGAGAGAATGACTTGGCCTGATTTTACCCCTCCCACCTGCCTCCATGAGTTAGACTTTATGATTTTCGATGATACAATACATTCTCTAACTCATGTTATTTTTGAGCTTAACTTATCACTGTTTTGGTTTATGATGAAGCACAAAGGTAGGTGCTATGAGGCATTGCTAGGGTGGCTTCACTGGCTATTTGAGTATGCCTAGCACTCAACCAACAGGTAAATACAGGTAAGTAGGTAGGAATTTGCATTCATTGTATATACCATCTGCATTTCATGCTAGAGTAATTGTATTTCCATTTGTACATATGCTTGTTTTCATTTTCTGTATTATATATATATGAGCCGGGGTGATATTGTTAGAAATAATAGATTTGCTCATTTAACCATAGACAATATAGCAATATTGTCACCCAACCATAGGTTGAATCCACCCCCGAGCACCTTAACCTTGACAGAGAATGATTCCGGAAGAAAACCAATATCCAACCAAGGCTAATGCACCAAGCAAAGATAACCAAGACTGATCAGAAATTCCAACCATAACCAATATAAAGTCTGACCCTAAAACGAGAATACAGATTGCAGTAGTTGCAGTTGCAACTACTCCCCAGACTTGCGCACTTACCTAGTTTCTGCAGTGCGCACTTCTCCACTGCTATAATTTTGAGTTGTGTGTACAAAATGAGGTCTGGCTACTTGTATTTATATTGTTTTCCTAAGCTGTCTGGGATGACTTCTCATTCTGGAGGATAAATACTTAATATTAAATATTTCCTTGAGTTGACTTGTCTTCTAGGGTTATGCTCAATGCTTTAGGGTTTGTTCTTGCTTCCCAGAATATTCTATTCTTGGCAGGGTTACATGTGGAGGTAAATACCTCCCACAGCTACCATAATATCAACATATATCACCACCCCAAATGATTACTAATATTCTTATGTTGAGATCAAGAAGGTCACAGGTTATGCCAGATATGTTGACGTTCTCATGCGCTCTACAGTGAGCACGTGTCCCTGAGTTGGATCCAGATGTTATCCCCTAGCCTAGGGATAACTAAGAAGATTATGTCTCGAGGCCCACAGGTCCTAGACATGCAGTACCGAGAGCCAGATTGACTTGATCATGGCCCTAGAGGGCCCATCCTTTTCTTCCTCAGCACCTCCACTTTGTCAGCAGCAACAACATCCATCACATCAACCTGGTCTTGCAACAGAAATGGGTCTTTCTCCATGAGGTAATGAGTCTGGGTATCATGGTATGTGTCACTCTGATTCTCAAAACATTTGAATATGTGCATTTAATTATTTTTGTTCCTAATGTGTGATTGGACATTATTCCTTTCCACTTGACCACACCTGGGGGGAATGATAGGAAGCCCTAGTAAGCGGATTCCCATAGGGTTTGAGTTTCCACTGGGGGGATTCATGAAATCTCATCGTCTATTCCCACCATACTTACCACTTTTCATCTTTTTCCCGCTCATCCATCCCATTACACTGGTCTGGGCATTGGGTTAGCCAAATATCTAAGGGTTGTACCTTACCTTGTGGGAAGAAGGGGCTAAAGGCTGAGAGGGTAAAAGTAGCTGGCAAAAGATAAAATCCAAAAGAATGAAACCTTGAGATTCTTTGTCCAAGGATCCCTGAGAAATAAATAAAAGGATTCTCAGCAAGATACAGAGGGACCCATAAAAATAATAAATCAAGACCTAGTTGGAGGATGGGGGGTCTCATCATGAGCTAGCCTATTAGGTCCATGGGCATGTAGCAGTATGACACTACCAACAATTGGTCACCATGCCGGGGTAGTGGATCTTAGTGGCATAGCCAAGAGAAAGTGGGTCTCATCATGAGCCATCCTTCTCATTTCTGTGAAATGCTTGTGGGTAACATTGCCACCACTGGTCACCACGCCAGGGCAGTGTCCCTCAATTAGTCTCTTGAAATAAAAATCAATAAAGAATAAAAGATAAAAGGCATGAAAGGGCTTGGAAACATTTGCATCCATGATAAGGTGCAACTCACCCTCTTCAAAGGCACCCATAGGTAATCCATACATTTCCCTGCTATCACTACACCCATTTCCCAGACATCCCTTAACCATCTCATCCACTCACGTGGCCTAGATTTGATTTCACCCAGAAACATCCCACATCCAATGAGCATTAGCCCAATAGGACATCCTAGCATCCCCTCTAAACTTGGCTTGGAGAATAGCATAACGTCTTGGGCACTTTTCCAGGCAAAATGGGTTTCATGCACATGTTTAAATAACTTGATGATTAGCTGTGATTGACATTGCTATGATCCCTGTGGCTTATGAGCCCATGGAGGGTGTATTTGTTGATGTTGCAGGGCCATGCCAAATGGACAAGTACATATGGGGAGATGATTAGTTCGAACCTCCATAGGGCTAAAATCTCACTTAATGGATGTTGAGACCCCAGCCAGGGGTAGAGACAGATCAGGGGATTGCACCAAAGAGAGAGGATGATGTTTCACCAGGGACAACCTGGCAGGCCTACACCCAGGGGGGTTGTTCCCTTTTCACCATGATGTAGGCCTTGGAAGGCCCATGACGTCACCCAACGTTTTGGATGTTTTGGAGGCATTTATGTGTCAAGTGGCAAGATCCTAAGGCCCAAGGAGGTCTAACATTTTTCTCTAGGAGGCCAAAGTTGCCCAAAAAGGGCCTAACGTCACCCTAAAAGGTCATGACGTCACATTTACAACCTATTTTAGACTTTAATTATGACATTTAATGTAAAAATTGGATATTATGTGTAACAAACCATGTCGGCCTTTTTGACCTACTTCTAGTCATTAGTATTGTATAAATAAGGGTTTAAACCCTTGTATTATTCATCATCTTTCACTCACACAAGTGAGGTATGAAATTTGCGCCCTACTTAGGGTTTATTCATTGAAATTTTAGGCGCAACTCTTGGAGGAGGCTTAATTTGGTGTTTCTTGGTGGAAAATCTTCAACTAGGCTTATTGCTAGATTATTTTTGGTGGATGTAAGTGAATTTATGAAATCCTTCTTTTCTTTGAATGGTTATGGTACATTTAATTTGCATTTATTCCAAGATAATGAAATTGTTAGTTTAAAACCCTAGGAGAACAAGTACATGTTATTGTCCTTGTCTTAACAATTTCTCACCTACTAGATTGTGCTAGAAACCCTACCTTTGAAGCATTGTACTAGAGCCATGTCATTGCAACACTCTAGTGTCATTTGCTTCATCAAGCCATTAATTGTTTCAAGCTTGAGATAAAGAGGAAGGAAAACCACTAGGGCCTAGGGTTACCTACTTCCTAGTAGTCGTTTTCCTTCTAAGGCTTGTTGATTGAGGCCTTGGGTTACCAACACCTCAATCATCATCCTTCTTGGTCCTTAACTCTTATATTATCATTTTTTTCCTTCATGTTTTGTTGCTGCAAGTGACTCCATTAACCCTAAAAGGCATTGATTTAGACCTTAAGATTGTTTGATTGATGAAACCAACCTTCAATTCTTTTACTTCAAGCAACCTATTAACACTTTCTAACCCTAGAATAGCCTAACCTACTCACTATATTGTTTTTGTTACTAAATTAAGATACATCCATTAAATGCAACATTAAAATCTTATAAAAGCAATTGAAAAGTCTGATTTATACATTGTCTTGTTTACTTCTATCAAATGCTAGTATTATGATTTCAATAGTTAATGATTCTTAGTCATTTTGAAGCTATTTCAAGGCATTTAATGTGAAGTATTTGTTAGAATATGATGAATGTGCTCATTTTACCATAGAAAATATCTCTATTGTCACCCAACCATAGGCCGAAGCCACCCTCCGAGCACCTTAACCTTGACAGAGAATCACTCTGGAAGTAGACCTTAGGCTAGATAGCCAAACAAAGGGTAGCGCACCTTTCTCCAAGGATAGCGCACCAAACAAGAGTTTATCAGATAGTCCAAACCATAACCCACTACTACATATGGGAGAATTATTCCACGAAATGTTTCCACGTTTCCATTAGTTTCATCTTTTTTTTAAATAGGGTGGGATTTTCGTCGATATTGCCACTAAAGTTCGTCTCAATATCGACGAATAGGTTAGTTTAACCTGGTCGAAATTTTCGTCGTTATTGCCACGAAAGTTCGTGGCAATAGCGACAATTTGTTTTCCTATCTCAGTGGTTGGTGTTAATGTCTAGTTGACTACTTGAGCTATATAAGCCTGACTTTAAGAGACTTTGCGACACAATTGTTATAGTTGCGACATTGTTCTTGGATTTTGTTTGAGCTGTTTATTTTTTCTGTCACCCACCGGTTGAACAAATCCAATTCTTGAACTACATAGCTCAGATTTTGAACTTGCAAGGTTAGTATGTTTTTTTTTATTGATGTACTCATTTAACTTGTAATTTTTTGTTCAAATGTCCAAATTTCATGTAGCTTGTTTTTTCCTTGATAATATATTATATGTGTAGTACCA
>ML806392.1:23113-37863 GCA_009831015.1 Picea engelmannii | reverse complement strand
AGTATCCTTTTGATGCAAGTATATGTTCATTTGATTATATATATCGTGGTGAATGTTTGTTTCATGTTTTTATTCAGTTTATGGTTGATGGTTTGAAAGAATAATTAAACTCCTAGATTTCAATTTGTGTACTTAGCTTAAAATCCTTAGTATATTGGTTAGGGACTACCCCCCTTGGCTTCGCTAGGAGTTAGCCTAGACGGAGGAGTTGAGGATTAGGTGACAGCACCTTAACTCTCACTTGCCCCCAAGGACACACCAAGTGGATTGAAGATTTCTTCCACGTCTCCCAGGTGTGTATAAGGCGGCAACAGGACGGAGGAAAACTTGACAAGCTTGGAGATCACAGATCTTGCATGTATCTACTCCAATCCGGTTATATAATGCTCAAAATTGGAATGTTCCATTTGAATTAAGTACAAGAACATAGAATTGAGCTCCATGAAAGGACTGTTATCGTTGATCAGTGATATAAAGACATTTTAAGGACTCACAAGCTTGAACATCATTTGTAAAATCTAAGACTGTCTGTGACTGTGACAAACAGAAACTCAACATAGCCTAGAACAGGCCATTAAGAAACCGTGACATTTTCTATTTTCATTGCATTTACTTCCATCTAAGGGATAGACACATTATATGTACCTTGTCTCCTCCTTGTTCAACAACACATTTAAACATGAGACTCAAGCAATTGACCAAACTGCTATTCCAGAATAACCTATTGTGCCACTGGAATTTCTAGACAACCTGGATTGCAACTGGCATATCAAAGTTGAATTCCAAAATGATGTGACATCCTCTTAAACCTGAATGACTAAAGGTCCCTTGAGATAAATGTCAATCAAAGTAGAGTTGTGATGGCTAACTAAATTCATCAACAATAAAACCTTTCTCAGAAATTGTTGGGGTTGGCATGCACCATCAGTGCGTCACCATTCTGAGAAGCAAAGGCAAGTGCAAAACAACTCTGTGAGTCTGTACATCTGCAAACCATTTTCTCAACACATGTGCAACAGGCACCTGCTTCTTACTACCCCTATTAATGCTACCGAAATATTTATTTTAACTTAATTAATTTCTTCACATTATTTGTCTTGTTGGAGTAATTAACTCCTACTTGTCTTGTGTTTAGTGTGAGGTTCTATTATTGAGGAGTTTGCTAGATCTAGTTGGTTGTGAGAGATTTTCTCCAACTATTAGATCATATTTATGTGTGTAGTTGAGATATTCCCTCGTGAGTTTGTTTTTTAGTTGAGGGAAAACTTCATGTATAAATATGTTCTTGATTGAATAATAAAATATACGTAGAATAGGTTTTGTGTGTGCAATGATTTTTTTAAGTTGGTATCAAATCTGGTAGCTCTGGGTGTAACTCCCTCACAGGAGAGCCCAGAATATGTAGAGTTTGTTGTTGTGTGTTTTATATGTGTGTGAGTTAGGGAGTTGTCTGTACATGATTGGAGGACTATAGCACAGAGAAGACTTGCCATTTTCAATAAGTTGATGTTGAAACCACTACGTAGAAGAATTGTTGCCCATGAGAGGGGGGGTTTCCGTCAGGTTTGTTGAAATTAATGCAGCTGCAAGAGCCATTCTCTGGAGGATAGCTAAGACACTAGCTGAGTTCTAGGGCCCCCAGTACACTCCTGGGGTTCTTGGTCTTGGACCAAGCAGTTAGAGCCATGGAAAAAGACCCTAGTGAGGGCCCCCAGTATATTACTGGGGTTCTTGGTCAAGAAACAAGCAGTAAATCTGTAGATGCATTCTAGGGCCCCTGGATGTGTTCTAGGGAATCTTTGCTAGGTGCTTGGATTGATCCTTAGATGTGTTCCTTGGTGGTTGATGATATAAGTCCCTAGATGTGTTCTAGGGCCCCTAGATGTGTTCCAGGGAATCCTTGCTCGGTGCTTGGATTGATCCTTGGATGTGTTCCTTGGTGATTGATGATATAAGTCCCTAGATGTGTTCCAAGGAATCATTGCTTAACACTTGGGTTGATCATTGGTTTTGTACCTTGGTGGATAAGACCCTAGATGTAATCTAGGGCCCCTAGATGTGTTCTGTGTTGATGAATGCAACTATGGAAAACATCCTCTAGCTTACAAACCTGTGAGTGGAACATAGAAGCTATGTGAGTCTTTCTCTCAGCTTACAAACCTGAGAGAAAGCCCCTATGAAGGGTACGTGGTTCCTGGCTGAGACAAAGTTGGGAACATAGAGATGACCTCCTCCATTAAGAGAATTGAGAAGAACTCTAGATGATTATCCAGTGGAAAAGCGATCTGTTGAGTTAGGACGTGCCTGTGGCTGAGCACAAGGTGAATGTGTGAAATCTCAAAGTGTTGGGTGCATCGTCATGAGAACAGAAATGCAAATGATGTATTAGCCTCCTCTGAGCAGCAGAGTTAACGAGAAGACTCCAGATGATTCTCTTGTCGGTGGCAGTGGGAAAGCAGATCTGTAGAGTGGACGTGCCTGTGGACGAGCATAGGTGAACGTGTGAAGATCTGGTTCTTCTGTGTAATGCAGTGAACTAGAGCTTTGACATCCCTATAGATGTGCCCCTAGTGGATGAGCACTAGTGGGTGTATCAGATCCTTTGCTATATATATTGTTCAAGAGTCAGACCTACCTGTAACCCTAATTGTTATGTAAAGGGTACAGGTCGGCCCCACCTTAATGTGATTAATAATAAATATAAAAGATAATTAATATTAATATTAATATTAATTATAATAATAATAAAAGATAATTAATATAGAAATTATTAATTATATTTTGAGTTATTGAGGTCGGCCCTATTGTACCAATAGACACATCATTTGATGTGACAAGTCTTATATAAATAAAGGTGAAACCCCATTGAGGAAACACACTTAACATTATGTCATCTCATGATTTCAGATGTTGAGGTCTGAAATTATGAGAATTGCAGCACCCTCTTGTGTGCTAGTTTTGGTGATGGTGTGGGAGGTCTTTCTCTTGAGAAATATAGCAAAGGATTGGTTGGGTTTTCTTCCCTTGTTGAGAAGGGTTTCCCAGGATACTTCTTGTGTACTTGTGCATGGATATTCTTCTTGTGATATTGGTTTGCTGCAGTAGTTATGGTTCAAGTAATTGTTGACAGAAAATTTAAAAGGAATACATGAGCCATAGCTCACTAAAATTCTAACATGGTATCAGAGCAGGTCTTGAAGAATACCACTTGCTCAAGACTGAAGGTAGACCAATGACTGCTAAAACCTTGTTGTTGTTGTATAGAAGAAAAGGGTCGGACCCCGTTTAAGTTTTTTGTGGTGAAAGTTAGCCCACCGTTGTTGATGAATGCAGCTATGGGAGACATCCTCCAGCTTACAAACCTGTGAGATGTGGAACATAGCAGCTATGTGAAGTCTTTCTCTCAGCTTACAAACTTGAGAGAAAGCCCCTATGAAGGGTTCGTGGTTCCTGCCTGAGACAAAGTCAAGAACGTAAAGATGGCCTCCTCCATGACGTGAGTGAGAAGAACTCCAGATGATTATCCGATGTAAGAGCGATCTATTGAGTTAGGACGTGCCTGTGGCTGAGCACAAGGTGAACGTGGGAAATCCCAAAAGTGTTGGGCACATCATCATGAGAACAGAAATGAAGATGATGTGATGGCCTCCTCTGAGCAACAACAGAGTTGACAAGAAGACTCCAGATGATCCTCTTGTTGGTGGCAGTAGGAAAGAAAATCTGTAGAGCAGACGTGCTTGTGGACGAGCACGGGTGAACGTGTGAAGACCTCGTTCATCTGTGTAATGCAGTGAATCAGGTCCATGGCATCCCTATGGATGTGCCCCTACTGGATGAGCACTAGTTGGTGTATCAGATCCTTTGCTATATGTTGTTCAAGAGTCAGACCTACCTGTAACCCTAGTTATTGTGTAAAGGGTATAGGTTGGCCCTATCTTATTGTGTCTAAAGATAAACTGTAAAAGATAATTAATATTATTATTAATTATTATAATAATAAATAAATAATATGTCTAAGTGAATTCGGCCCTATTGTGCCAATAGACACTTTAGTTGACAGGACAAGTCTAATATAAGTAAGAGGAAATCTTTCATTGTAGACACACACACATACTTGTGAGTTTTGGAAATTTCAGCAAGTACACTTCTTGGTCAAAGTTGCGCACCTCTCTTGGGCGCTAGAGTTCTAGGGTTTTGTGCACCCTCTTGTGTGCTAGGATATTCTTRGTGGTGAAAAGGTCTTTCTCTTGAAGAGTATARCAAAGGATTTGGCTGGGTTTTTCTCCCTTGTTYGAGAAGGGTTTCCYAGGATATATCTTGTGTTCTTGTGCATGGTGCTTCTTCATGTGATCTTGGTTGCTGCAGCATTTATGGTTATGGTTAATTGTTAAAATGGAATGAACTTCATGCTTAACCTAATGCTATGAAAAATCAACAACCGTCAGCCCAAGGAAAGGGTCGGACCCTCCCTTAAAATTCTGTTGTGTATAGAGAAGAGGCCGGAACCTAGGGAGAGGGTAGCCGCAGCCACTATAAAAGAATTCGGCCTGTTTTGAGGCCCCTCCTTAGCTGCGACGGATATACCCCAACAGCAGACACCTAAAGAAGAAGGACCGGACCCCTTCTGAAATGAATTCAAGGCTGCCGCAGCCCAAAAATTAAGGACTGTCCAGACAAAATTTACCTCAGTCCGAGACTGTCCAGGCAATGATGAGGCTGTCCTAAAATTTGAGATTGTCCTGAAAACAATAATAAGGCTGCTGTCCTGTGCAGACTGTGGAATGCTATAAACTGTGTAAGCTTCCTGTAGCAGACCTAAGGACTGTGAAAAAAAAGGCAGTGTGCTGAGAGAGGAAGATTTAAAGGGACAGCAGCACACCTTAACATTCAACCATCATTCTTCACTCAGACAAAACTTCTCAGTTGACAGATGTGGAGATTGGTAGTCAAATACAAGTATTTTCTGAAGATCAATTTGTAAGTATTTCAAAGTCTCATTCACATGGGAATGACTTATTTTCGTCTAAGTGGATCAAAGAGTGCTTTAAATCTTTGGGACATTAGAGCCAACAAAGTGGTCCATGAATACTTGAGATTCGAGAAGTCTTGGCAGAAATCGTCTCTCCCTCCATTATTTATTCTTCATCAAATGGGACCAAGGATTCGGTAGTTATACAAGCTTCTTCACTGTGTTGGATCTTTTGGAAGGGATCCTCAAATTTAGCGCAAAGCATAAACAGATGGGATTGGGAGGCAATCTGCCTTTTTCAGTTAGCTAGTCACAGGATCAACTTGATCTTGGTTGGAAGAAATCCTTCCAAGCTTAAGGACCTTACAAATGAAATATAGGCCAAATACAGAACCCAAGTGAAAAGTGTTGTGGTGGATTTTCAGTGGAGATCTGATAGAAGATATGAGCAGAGTAGATGAGGCCATTAATGACTTGGATGATTTTGATAAACAATGTTGGGGTATGCTACCCCTATGCCAGTGCCAGAATTATGGAAGAGAAGATTGATGAATCAAGCAACTTCAAGTTCCTAGAAGACAAGACTTCAAAGGAAGACCTATTGTGGGTGACACAAATGGTGACACTATGACTACCTTCTTCATGAAGATGCCAGAGGACAGAAATCAGCCAGGTGCCATTGAAAAAATCATATCAAGCACCCTCAGGTATGCACTGGTATATATATGTTATTTACATCATTGTCATAAGGGTATTTACAGGAGGAAGAAACCCCTAGTACAAATCATGGACCCAGAGAAGTCTCAGTGCATTCAAAAGAACAGCACACTAGAAGTAAAAACCTCAGGTTTGATTGTTTGATTATCTTGCTACATTACAAGTAGGTGTTGTAACTGCGACAACAATCCTTAAATTGTTTTGATGTACTCATGAATCTCCTCTAGGAGAGATTCTTGTCTTGTTCCTTTTCGTTTGTTTGCTTGTTCCAGGCAGGTTAACAACAAAGGAAGATGTTTTTCATTCAAAGATTTCAGAGGGAGTCACTTGACTCAGAGGGAGTCAAAACTAATTGAGAAGAAGGAAAAGACAAATACCTTCTCCCCCTCAACTGTTCAGAGAGAGACTGCCATTGATACAACTGATCCAGTTTATATTCCCAGGGACTTTATAGTAGGCCATAAAAGGCCTGTCTGGGCTTAACAAATTCTGCAAAAGGCAGAAAGACATGCAGCTGATGGAAGTATCAAAAAATACAAAACGAGACTGGTCGTCAGAAGATTCTCACAAACAGAGGGAGTTGAATATGATAAGACACTTGATCAAGTAAACCCGATACACTTCCATCAGTACTACCATTCATGAGTTGGAAACTATATCAAATAGATAAATTCTTGATGAGTTTGGATCTCAGCGAAAGTGTTGTTGATCCAAACCTATATCATTACAGTGTTGGTGACGAGAGCCTGATTTTGATGACTTATTCAGAAAGCCTTCTTGTTGGATACAAGTAATCCTTGACTTCTGAAGTCGAGATGAAGAATCTGAGTATGATGCACCACTTCTTGGGACAAGAAGTATGACAGAGGACCAATGAGATTTTCCTGAGTCAAGGAAAATATACAGAGAAAATATTCAGTATGACAAAATGCAAAATCCACCGTGATGGATTTAAAGAAGAAGATCGATAATGATTCAGACGAGACTGATCCACAACTGATTGGATCACTGATGTATCTGGTTAACACCAGACTTGATTCACGCCATGCAGGGAATGTGATGAGTCAACCTAGACAGACTCACTAGGCAACAACAAAACATGTATTGAGATTTATGAGGCACAGTTGGATATGGTCTAAGATATGCCTCCAATGCGAACTTGAGTTTGCAGGATATGTCAATTTAGATTGAGCAGAAACTACAGTGGCCCGGAAGAGCACATCTGGTTGATATTCTACCATGAAGTTTACCATGGTTTCCTAATACAGCAGGATACAAAACTCAGTAACCTTGAGTACCACAGAGGCAGAGTATATAGCATCGAGTGCGTGAAGCAATGTGGCTTCACAAGCTTCTGACAGATTTACTTGACCATGAGATGGATCCTATGATGATAACCTAGAGCCGTGTGTAAATCTCTTGTTTCCTGATGGATGGAAATACGATGAGATGAAATATCCTTATATCAGAGATATGATGCAGAGGAAAATCGTACACATGCAGCACCTTCCTACACATGAGCAAATTGCAGACATCTTCACCAAACTAACTTAGTGAAGAATGCCTTACTAGTTGAGAGGGAGTATTGATAACTCAAACCAAGACAACATTTAGAGCACATCCGTGAGAGACTTGGCATGATGAAGAATGCCTCCCTAGCTGAGAGGGAGTGTTGAAGAATGCAGTTATGGGAGACATCCTCCAGCTTACAAACCTGTGAGATGTGGAACATAGTAGCTATGTGAGTCTTCGTCTCAGAAGGGTACGTGGTTCCTATCTGAGACAGAGCTGGGACCGTAGATATGACCTCCTCCATTCAGAGAGTTGAGAAGAACTCTAGATGATTATCCAATGGAAAAGCGATCTATTGAGTTAGGACGTGCTTGTGGCTGAGCACAAGGTGAACGTGTGAAATCCCAAAGTGTTGGGTGCATCGTCATGAGAACAAAAATGAAGATGATGTATTAGCCTCCTCTGAGCAACAGAGTTGACGAGAAGACTCCATATGATTCTCCTGTCAGTGGCAATGGGAAAGAAGATCTGTATAGTGGACGTGCCAGTGGATGAGCACAGGTGAACGTGTGAAGATCTGGTTCTTCTGTGTAATGCAGTGAACTAGAGCTTTGACATCCCTATGGATGTGACCCTAGTGAATGAGCACTAGTGGGTGTATCAGATCCTTTGCTATATATATTGTTCAAGAATCAGACCTACCTGTAACCCTAATTGTTATGTAAAGGGTACAGGTCGGCCCCACCTTAATGTGATTAATAATAAATGTAAAAGTTAATTAATATTAATATCAATATTAATTATTATTATAATAATAATAATAAAAGATAATTAATATGGAAATTATTAATTATATTTTGAGTTATTGAGGTCGGCCCTGTTATCCACGCTTTTTGGGGATAACTAGGAGATCATGTCTCGAGGCCCATAGGTCCTAGACATGGAGTACCGAGAGCACTATTGACCTGAGCATGGCCCTGGAGGGCCCATCCTTTTCTTCTTCCATCAGCTTTGTCTTGTCAGCAGCAGCAGCATCCATCATCATCGGTTTGGTCCTGTATCAGAGAAGGTTCTTGCTCCGTGAGGTAATTGGTCCAGGTATCATGGTATGTGTCACTTTTGATCATTAAAACCTTTAAATATATGCATCTGATTCCTTTTATCTCTAACAACTACTTGGATCTTACATTTGCCCACTTGACCATGCTTGGGGGAATTGACAGGGTGCCCTAGCAAGCCTATGCCCATAGGTTTTGGTTTGCCACTGGGGGATTTTTGAAAATCCATTGTCCGCTCCTATCATAGCACCACTGTTTCATCTTATATCCCGCTTATTTATCCCATTCCCCTTGTCCGGGCATTGGGTTGACCTATTTGCAGGGTTGCATCTTATCTCGTGGGAAGAAGGGGCTAAAGGCCCAGAAGGTAAAAGTAGCTAGTAAAAGACAAAAGCCTAGAAATAAAACCTCGAGATGCTTCGCCCAGGGATCCCCAAGAAGCTAGTAAAAAGCCTCTCAACAAGAAACAAGAGGGACCCGGAAAATAACAAAACAAGACCTAGTCAGAGGATAGGGGGTCTCATCGTGAGCCAGCCTATTAGATCCATGGGTACCTAACAGTATGACATTGCCACCATCTGGTTACCACACCAGGGCAGTGACCTTTGGTTGCATGGCCAAGGGAAAGGGGGTCTCATCACGAGTCAGCCTTCTCATCTTTGTGAAAGTACTTGTGGGTAACGCTGTCAGCTCTGGTCACCATGCCAAGGCAGTGTCCCCTGGTTAGTTCTTGAATGAAAAGAAAAAGAAGAAGAAAAACAAATAAAAGAATAAAACAAGAAAAAGTATAAAGGCAAGAATGGGCTTGGAAAAAATGCATCCATGACAAGTACAGCTCGCCTTCTAGAAAGGCACCCATAGGTAACATTTATGCATCCTTAGCCCTCACCGCACCCACATGTTTGGACATCCCCTAGCCACATCGCCTCACTTACATGGCTTGGATGAGATCTTCCTGGAAACTTTCCTTTTCTTGTGGACACTAGCCCAATAGGACATCTTGTCTTTTTCTCCAATCTTGTATTGCAGGTTTTTGTAATGTCTTTGAGCTATTGACTGATGTATTAGGGGTTTTTATGCATATGTTTAATAATACTGATCATGAGATGTGATTGACATTGCTATGATCCCTGTGACTGATGAGCCCATGGAGGGCGTAACTTTTGATGTGCAGGACCATGCCTGACGGACAGGTACCATTTGGACTGGTACACATGGGGAGATGACCAATTCGGACCTCCATGGGGCTGAAGAGCCCACCAGATGGACACTGAGACCCCATCAGGGGGCAGAGACAGGATGGAGATGGATCAGGGCCTTTGCACCGAAGATGAAGAGGACGTTCCATCAGGGGCACTTCGGCTAAGCTGGACCTAGGGGGATTGACCCACTTGCAGTGGAACGTTGGCTCCAGATGACCCAGGATGTCACCAGGAGGCTTATGACGTCATCATGAGCATATGGCAGATGGACAGGGTGGTTGGCACATGTGGCCGTTTGGAAGAGCCAAGGAGGGCTAACGTTTTACTTCTGGATGTTACACTGGCCCTAGAAAGGGCTAGCGTCTCCCTCAGAGGGGCTTGACGTCTCACCTTTTCTTCTTAATTAGGGCTTTTACTTAGCATTTAATGTAAAAACAATATGATTTTGACATTATGGCCTTGTCGACCTTTTTATGACCTAAAAAGTAAAATTAGGTCATTGATACACTATATATTGAGGGTTTGGACTCTCATTTTAACATCACAAATTCACTCACTCATAGTGAGGTCTGATTTTTAGCGCCCTATTGGGGTTTTTGGCTGAACTAAGTGATGCGCACTTGTTGAAGGAAGAGATTTTTTGGCATTTATGGTGTTTCTCTTGAAGGAAGGTGTTACAACTGGGGTTTGCATGGTTATTTCTTCATGAATTGTAAGTGTTTCTTCTGCAAAACTTCTTATTGAATGGTTGTAGTTTAAATTTCTTTCATATTGCTTATAATTTGTTGAATCAAAACCCTAGGTGACAAGCACACAAGTAGGTCCTTGTCTCATGTCCCCTGATAGAGAAACCTTCAACCATTGAAAGAGAGGAAGAGAGCCTGGCCGTAGCTACACTCCTTGTCTCTCTTTCCCCTGTGCTAGCCGTACCTTTTAGAATCCAAGAGGAGGAAGACGTCCCAGGCCTAGGTTATCTACACTTAGGGTCGTTTTTCCTTTAGGGTTTGATGAAAGAGCCTTGTTGTAGCAACACTCTCCCTCATTAAGCTTTCTTGTCTTGATTGTGTACTTCATCTGAGCTAGCCGTTTGCCGGGAAGGAGGAGAGAGCACGAGGCCTTGCTTTTGCAACATCGGAGTGAACCTCTCTCCCCTAGGGTTCTGTCTTTGAGGCCCTGCTTTAGCAACACCTTGAAACTTTTCCCTCTTGTCCTTTGAAATCTCATCTCCTTCAACCTGTGCGTCCTTCACTTATTGACTCCATTCTACCCTAAGGCACTAATCCTAAGACCTCCAGCGTTGAAGTAAGACTTTGATCCAAACACTCTCAAAACTTGAATTTAAAACCCTAACTGCACTAACCCTAACCTACTAACCCTAAGTTGTTGACGTCACTCTTGGTTATTTCATCTCAATGCAGCAATGTTTTACTTTATGAGCAATTGAATGGTTGTTGAAGGCATTAATTGAGTTAAGAAGTGATTGGTTATATTGAATGTTGTATCATTCTAGTATTTATTGGTGAAGTGACATTACTGCTATTGCTATTTTGTAAACATTGACTTCGTCAACATTTACTTTTAAACTGCTCATATTGAATACCAGATAGTCTTTAACATATATGAAGTACTAATCAAAGATTGCACATATCAGTTTCCTTGTTGTGTTGTCTCAATCAGGTGCTTTGCTTTTCTTTGGTTATACTTTATTATTGGTTGTTTAGCCGGAACTATCTGATTGGCAGTGATCTATGAAAGGGGGAACTTGTCATTGTCCTATTATCCTTTGCCCTTTCAAAACCCCAGGTCACCGAGGACATCTCCCCTGGACCTAGCCTCCCTAAAGAGAAAGAACCTACCCATCGTGGTGACATTGGGTGGGATAGGTTCTTGTTACGCCAGTTTGGCCCTCTACCTTATAACCTTTACTCCTAGCTACAAACTGTGCAATAACATTTTTGCGCCGTTGTCGGGGAACACCGAGTCAATTCTCCTCAAGACAACACTTTTCGGTAAGCCTTGCCTTAGAAGCCTTATCTTACAAGCTTACCTGGCAACTCCACTAGGGTGTTTTCCCTTTTCTTTGATGATTTCAAGCAAATCATCTGGTGTCTCCACAAATAGCTAATGACGACCCGTAGTGGGCGTCAGTATATACTTTCATCTACTACTATGACCTCCACAAATCCTGTCACCCCTGTAAGTTCTCCCAAATGGTCTCATAAAGAACTCTTGAATCTTGTGATTGACTCGGAACCTTCCACTTTTGGTGAGGCTACCAAACTTGAAGTGTGGAAGGATGCCATGACAGAAGTGTTAGAAAGTAATAGATGTGATCGTTTAACCATAGACAATATAACAATATTGTCACCCAACCATAGGCCGAAGCCACCCCCGAGCACCTTAACCTTGACAGAGAATGATTCCGGAAGCAAACCAATAGCCAACCAAGGCTAATGCATCAAGCAAAGATAACCAAGACTGATCAAAAAGTCCAACCATAAACAATAGAAAATCTGAGCCTAAACCAGGAATACAGATTGCAGCCGTTATCGGCTGCAGCTGCTCCCCAGACTTGTGCACTTGCCCAGTTTTTGCAATGCGCACTTCTTCACTGCTGAAATTTCGAGCTGCAGTGTACAAAATGAGGTCTGGCTACTTGTATTTATACTATTTTCCTGAGCTGTCTGGGCCGACTTCTCATTCTGGAGACTAAATACTTAATATTAAATATTTCTTTGAGTCGACTTGACTTCTAGGGTTAAGTTTAATGCTTTAGGGTTTATTCTTGCTTCCTGGAATATTCTATTCTCATTAGGGTTACACGTGAAGGTAAATACCTCCCGCAGCTACCATAATATCAACAGATATCACTATCATTTGATAGCATCAACTGCATCATCTCTCGAAGCCATACTCTATCTGAGTAATCAAGCATGATGTTGAATAAGTCACTCACTCCACAGAGTGATACACGGACCATTCTTCTGATTTGGACATACGTCCTAGAAGAATGACTATCCCAACAGATGCCAAAAGCTACGCCATGGACTACAGAGACTATTCCTATAGGAATGTCGATCTAGGACTATTTTCTAATAGAGTCATATGTACCATAGAGATCTGTCTCATCCTATATGCCTTAGAAAATATCGATCCTGAACCATTTTCCTAATCGAGCCACAATCTGTACCTTTAAGAAAAATACTAGTCCATGATATGTCAACAAATTGTCAACCTGAACTATTCTCCATAGAGAGAATACATGTCCAACAACAATTTGTTCTATCTGGACCATTCTCCACCTGGAGAATGTCTGTCCACAAGCACACTGACTATCCATCTAGATGGTAATCATTTTCAACACTATTGATGGCAATCAGAACAATGTCACTCAATAGAACACAACTGTGTCTATCCATAGTAGTACGCAACTACTATCCAATGGTACACAACCACACCTAGTAGTACACGGCTACTAACCAGTGACACATAGTCACAACTAGTGGAACACATCCACCATAGTAGCATACATCTACTATCCAAAGACATACAATCTCCATAGTAATCATATCATCTGATATCAACCTACACAGAAAACAATGATATAAACCAAGTCATCTGGGCCATTCTTCCACTCACATCTGTGAGATCTAGAAGAGCATCTGGCCTCAGAAAGTAAAACATCATCCATGAGCTATCTAGACTATTCTTCTCAAGCATAGAAGAATAATTGTCCTGATTTCTGAGCCTGGACCATTCACCTAACTCAGTCATTCCTCCGACACTAAACAAAGTGCAACCTGGAGAGAATGAGTCTGCCCTAGGGAATGCCTGTCCCTGATTGTTGAATCTGGACCATTCACCTAACTGGGCCATTCCTCCAGCACTAAACAAAGTGAAACCTGGAAAGAATGAGTCTGCCCTAGGGAATGATTGTCCGGACCATTTCCTAAGGAAATGATTGTCCTACACCAACCTCCAAAACGGACCATTCTTCGAAACTGCTCACAACTGTGAACTTCAAAAGAATGACTACCCAGCGAGGCATTCCATTCTACTTGACCACTACTAAGAGTGATTGTCAAGAAGAAAGACTATCCTAGACCATTCCCCCACATTGGCCACAAGGGGAATCATTGTCTATGGTACATCAGCAATCTATCGAACCATTTTTATTACGAAAATGACCATATGATCTGGACCATTTTCCGAACTGGAAAATGCCTGTTCGTCAGAAATCTCAAACCACTTTCCAAATTGGAAAGGAACTGCTCATCCTAGACCATTTTTCGAACTGAAAAATGACTCTCCATAAATCTATAACACATCAATGCTCCCTCCCAACCTAGGAGTCATCTCTTCGCTTTTCAATAAGGAAGTCGTCTCCATGAGCTCCAGCTTGTTTCTTGAGTACACAAACTTTTTCATCTTGGACAGAGGCTTTACCTGTCGAGAATATGGTCACTACAAGAAACATCCTTACTAGAGAGGAGCATCTGATAGCTCAGACTAAGAGGGAGCTTTCAACAAAGTTTGAAATGAAGGACTTGGATCTTATGAATTCTTGGCCTAGAGGTGTGGCAGAAACCTGATGAGATATTTCTCTCACAAAGCAGGTATGCAGTTGGTGTGCTTCGCAGATTTGGGATGTTATCGCACAGTTTGTAGGAAAGGTTTAGGTAGCTTGAAGTCAAGGCTCAAACTACCATAACAGGAGCTTCCCCACCCACTGTCACCTCGATGGGGAGCTCTTTCTATTTAGGGTGGCTAATCCCAAGGGAGACGTCCCTAGTAATCTGGGGTTCTGAAAGGTCTAAAGGTCTGAAGGATCAAGATGATGGTTTCCTTTCACAGATTACTGCCAAAGAGATAGTCAAAAAGAAGAAGATATTCCACTGGATAGCACCTGTTTGCGAGACAAGGCAAATAAAACTAAAAGAATGTGCTGCAGTGGTTAGTACTTCACAATATCAATGACTATCCTTAATACATATGAGCATTAATGAAAGTAATTATTGACGAAGTCAATGATTACAATGAAAGCTTATATTTTATGTCACTTCTTCAATAAATACACAAGAGAAACTGGCATTCAATGTGTAAAATCAAATCTTTGTATTATCACAATGCAATAAATATCACAAATCTACTCATATAAATATTGTTGCTGCGTCACTATTGCAGATTTAGGGTGACGTCAGCCCTAGTATTAGGTCAAAAATGAAGACAATGAGAAGAACGTTTTGTCAAACAAGCTTATGAATGTAATCAACAACTCAAGGTCTATCAAAT
>ML806391.1:251093-292493 GCA_009831015.1 Picea engelmannii | reverse complement strand
TCATCCATCAAATCTTGTTCTATGGCCAATTTCTATACCCAATAGACTTCTGGTTACTAATAGGAAAATGTTCACCAAAGGAAGAAAGAGGATCAATTGACATGGGTGGATGATATGAAGGTTAAGTTACAATATCTAGTGAAAGAATCGAATCAACATTTACGAGATCTCAAGAAAGATTCGACTCAATATTTACTAGATCTAGAAAAAGACTCGACTCAATTGGAGAGGTGACTGTTTCATTTTTTAACAAGCTTGACATAGGAAAATAAATTTTTTCATGACCTCTGTGTTTGATTCCCAGGCCTCTATTTCTTTTTTTAACGATCTTGTCACAAAGAAAAAAACTATGGTTGCAATGTAGGTTTCATTTTTACACAAGCTTGAAACTAGAAAACCTACGCTCGAGGCCTTTTGTTTCATTTTCTAATGAGATTGACACAGAAATGAAAACTTTTTTTGAATCCTGGTTTCATTTTTTAATGAGATTGAAACTAGAAAAACTATGCTTGTAGACCTCTACTTGATCATGGCTTCCAAGAGGACAATCCTCTAGAAGGAATACATTTCAAGTGACAAACCTCAATCATGGCTTCCAAGAGATCTTCTCTAGATGGTAGAACCACACTCTGGAAGGAATACATGTCGAGGTCCATGATAGGGGTAGGGAGACTAGGCTCTAATAGCCATATCGAAGAGATCACCATGTCAACTACCATATCTAAATCATAAGAAGGGAGAGATTCCTTCTCATTTGGAGTTGAATGCATGGGACAAGTTGCCACATACTTGACCTATGGCGAGGCAAATGTCATTGGCATGTAAATAATGTTCAGGGAAGTCAGATGGTTGGTTGTTCTATGAGGGAAAATGAATGAAAGTTGGTCTATGGTCATTATGTTTCCATTGTGAGGGAAAAACATCACTCGAAAGACTGTGGACACAAGAGCATTCATAACTTAAACATAGTCTCACCCAAGGAGAAAATTAAAATCCAAGGGGTCGTGGAATACCATCACATCAGTATAGACATCTTTTCCTCCTAAAGTAACAAGAAATCGAGGAAGGATCCCTAAAGGTTGACTAGCCCTTTTTTTTAAATCCAATAGATTTTGAGTCACCGACGCAAGTTGAGGAGAACCTAAATATTTCCAAGCAATGTAGTATAAAATACTAACTGATGCACCTTCATCGACAATAGTCTGAGGAATTTCACAACTAAAAACCTGAACAATGATTTGGAAAGGTATGTAGGAAGGAAGAATAGGTTTTGACAGTGCACCCAAATCGAAAAGAATGGCCTCATTACTTGGAGGGTGTTCCATTGGAACGGGTGTAGTTCCCCCATTGTCTAGAAGAATCCATAGAAACAATAAATACCTTAGCGACATCCTCACTCTTCCTAGGAGGAGTGGGATCAACCAAGGGTGGTATTGGATCAACCACTTTAACTTCACTCTCTAAAAGGAGAGTGGGATCAATCGAAGGTGAAATCAAATCAATCACATGATCAACCAACTTGATTGATGGTGGAACCTGATGGATTATCTAATCAACTGGATTGACCGATGATGGAACCATATTGACCAGTTCATCAACTAATGGTGGGTTGGGAGATGGAATTTTTCGCTGGACATTAGCAATATTTTCCAACATATATGAAGCTTCATCCATACATGGACAAAGGTAATTATGGTGCATCTCCTTACATAACAAGCAATGAAATTTGACTATACCCTTCTTGCTTCCAACCTGATTATCACTAGTTAATGGTTTGTCACTAGCATGACCTACAACGGTTGCTGATGCGGGTTGAGAACATTGATACCACACTTATACAACCTTCAAAACACCAAGGAAATCCTTAAGAAGGTGGTCTCCCTTACAAAGCCTACAAGGGAATTCAGGCTTGTGATGTGTCTTGGTAGACTTGTCGACATTATCAATGCTCCCAACATGATGAACAATAGTTGGTTCATCACTTCCAACATATCATGTAGTGGTTGGAATTCCCCCCCCTATATTATTTTTCTTCTTCTTAATCTTACTTTTATTGTTGTTCTTATCCACCTAGTTATTAGTTGTAGATATTTCACTAGGAGAAGAGGTATAATGAGAAGAATACCCTACAAGAAAAGAAGGTAGAGGATCGACATGAGGTTGATGGTACTAGGGTGGAGTACTTGTGGAGAACCACTAGGAGAATTTACATTCACTGGAGTGGAAAACAACCATACCGGTAACCCAATAGTGAGTCCGAGAAGAGTCAAAGTAGCGACATAAGGAGGACCAATGTGTCCCACAAAAGGAGAAACAAATCGTATCTCGGGAAAAGGGTTTCTTTCATTGGTAGTTCTAGGAAATGATGTCGTAGTGTCTAGACACAGACTCAACCTAAGGTTTTTCTAGGGAAAACAAACAACAAATGCTAAAAAATCTAGGAAGAAAACCAAACAAACAAACCTTTTCATAGTGAATGTGCTAGTTGGTGATGAAAGCCAACGTCGTAGGATCAATATTAAAAATGGGTTGTGATAGAGAATTTGGACCAGTTACGTTCATGACCTGCTTAATGTACTTACACCTTGGTGCAATTTCACTCATGGTCTATCCGTGGGTTACCCTCTAAGGAGAATGAGTGAGTTTCACCAACATCTCACCCAGGTACAACAAATAATCCCCTTCGTTGTCACCTTGTGTATGAACACTAAATATAAAGGACACTAAGGTTACCAACTCACAGTCAACCTTCGAGAGGGTACAGTCAACAGTTAGGATCGAACATATGGGCAGGATATCAAGTCTTAAATTCTTCTAGAGGAATGAAGACAAGAGGCCCAGTAAACTCTAGAGGACCTCGAATGGATTCGAGATTCATGAAGAAATGATACCTAATGAAACCAATGAAACTTCAATATGAAACCTCAATATATGATATTTACACTACATTTGGTTAATATTTGGAGGGGTAATCTCCCCTACTCTCCCGCACATGACCTCGTGTTTAACCCCTATGTGATAAGGGGGTCCCGACTATTGTTATACGAAAATTGGATTTTCTCTCCCTAATGCAATATTCTATGTTTTTTTGTGGCTTTGGAAATTTATTCTCAACACCTATTCCAAATCCCTACACTTAAGCTAATGTAGGTTTGTAGAGCCCTATAAAGACAATTTTCTAGATAGATTTTAATTAGCACTTTGATTTTTGGTTGTTGGTTACTCAAGGGTATGGAAGCGAAACTGAGTATATTCATGACTTTGACTCCAAAAGAGTGCAACAGAATGAGATGAAAATATTTAGGTTCAATGAACTCTATCTATGGAAAGGAGAAGAGTCTTTTTCCATTCACAAATGCATAAACCCAATGTAGTTTACCTAATGCAAAATACATGCATGTACCACCCAAAATTTTGAATGCAATCAATTTTTGTTTGTTTGATTATGAATGAAATGAACCTAAATCAAATGCAACTTCTTTCTACTTCCTTACTTTCAATGCAAGAATCCAAGGAAGATACAAAGGAATATGAAGTAAAACGATTGAACAAGAAATGCACTAAAAAATAATGAGAACTAAGAGAAACTAAGTGTGAAATGACTCACTCAATAAAAAACTCAGAAAGTCGACAAGAAAGTACAATGTCAGAATGCATCCAATAAGAACCCAAACAATGAAAAAGAGAAAGAGAAAATCACTCAATAATCCTTAAATATGAGTAGTAAGAAACAAGTATTCAAGACTGGGTTGTGCTAAACAAGAGAGCCTCATTCATTCAAAAGAGTGAGATGTTCCAAGGAATATGAAACAAAATGCAAGACCAATCAAACTTTTACAAACTTCTTTCAATCAATCAGATAAGTGAAAACATCATGAGACAAAGACCAAGATAGTGAAAAGCAAGGTGAGCCAATCTCGCAACTTAGAAGGGGTTTGAAAGATAAAAAATATAAAAAATATAAAAATGAGTGATAAATGGAAATTCTCAATCCAAAGAAAGTCAAAGGCATTCTAGGAGACTCTGGGCTAAATTCCTCTCAAAATAAGACTGAACAGAATAGGGAAGAAAGAGGCAAAAACACCAAAAAAAGGAGATTGGTGCCCCTTCTCTCAAAGAGATAGAGCACCAGTCAAAAGAATGGTGCTCCCTAAGAGGGTTAGGGGAGCACCACTCAAGCTAATGGTGTTCTTTATGTACTGCAAGGTGTTGAGGAAAATATATGATTTATCTTACTCAAGCATTTTAGAATCTTGCCTGGCTAAGGCAAGATAGTCGAGAATATCACCCTATGTTTTATAGCCTCAAAACAATTATTCCCAATCCACAAGTATCAATTATAAGGGCTTAGTCTGATTTTTTAAATAAAAGATTGTTGCAAAATATTAATTTTTTTATATAATTTTATGAAAATATACAAATTACATCAAATAAATGTGGAGATCGAAAGAAAAAGTAACCAAGTCACAGATTCACACAAATGAGACAGAATAACAATCACTTTATTTCATTCCAAGAAATCAAAGTATCTTTCTCTTTACAAAATCTGTGTGAGGGCATGGACCAAAGTCAAATTTAGATATCCTCGATGAAAACCATACAAAAGGAATCTAACAAGAAGTAAAAACTGAACTTTAAAATCTAGATCATCTTGCCACAAACTGCTACCAATTTGACTCTACACAATATCCTTTATCAGCTATGAAACTCAATCCATAAACAAACAAGTATACATAGATTGTAAAACATAGATCAACACCTCTGAAACAAGCATCTGAATGATATGATTCATCTTTGAACATTGTTGTCTACAATAGGACCTTTTTGTCAAAAAGAGAATTAGGCCTTTAATGAATTGAAGAATGAATGACAACTGAACTATCTCATGAAAACAAATGAGCAAACCTTAGTATTGCTTTCTCCTTCTATTCTCTCATTGTTCTTACTTCTTATTTGGATTTATGCATTCCAAATCAGTTGAAGTAGTTCAACTACCTCCTTTAGTTAAGTTAATTAAACTTATCTAATTTTAGTTTAGGGGAAGTAATAATAGTAATAATAATTAAGGGTCTTTATTAAATAATATCTAAGTAGGTGGGACCCCTTGTGACTCCCTTTTTATTCTTTACAAAAATAAACACAATTAGATAACCATTTAAACACATGCCTCCTTGTAGCTCCCATAAATATTTCCAAAATTTGAATATTAAATATCAGAAATAATTCAAATCATATCCAAAACATGTAAATAAGCAAATTATCCCCAAAAGTAGCTTGTTGTCTAAATTTTTTTGCAAACCATTGTTTCCAACAACTCAATCATAAACACATAATTAAAATCCACATTTTCCACTTTGAGAGGCAATTATTCTTGTGTCACTGTTGTCCCCTTGGACTTCCCAGAATTAGCCTCAGGTTGATTCGACCCTTGAGGCTTAATCTCACTAATAACATGGGAACAATCATCCCTTAGGTGCATATAGGAGGACACTCATTTTCTGAGTCATTTGAAGGAGATGAGGGGGAAGAGAAAACTTTACCTTTTCCTTACACATAGGGGGCCTCGATTTTAATCCATTTTCTATCATGAGAGGATTGAACAAGTGAATGTACAGGGGCAATTTGAGCATTTGGATTTATAGGTGGAGGAGGAGGAGGCAATGACAAGTTGGGCCAACCATAATTGTGGGATATTTTCGGATGAACAATCTCCTGCCATCCATCATTTTTCAAGAAATTCTAGTTGCATGGATACCTGAGGAGGCACAAGAATACAAGGGATATTTTGAGGCTGGAAGGGAGGCCTCTCTGGTCTAGGATAAACTATCCCTTTCCCAATACAATTTAATAACCCAAATTGAAAAAGATGGTTCAACTCCTGAGGGTCAACATCAAAATGAATTGAGAATCTGGGCCTTCTAGGCCCTCTGTTCCAATTACCTCTTCCTCTATTGTTTCTACCATGACTGCCTCTGTTGAAGAAACTCATATTGTATGCAACAATTCATTAGCAACTAGCCCTTAATAGACCATACATGACATTGTCTTTATATGAAACAAAGTTTGGATCAGAAATTGACATAAGACCCATGCAACTCAATCCATAATAAATTATTTAATAATTGCCAAGTGAGCAGGAGGTGAAATATGGTTCATGGGATATCTGGAAGGATCGTAATGAGAGAAAAAGTGGTAGCATGACAGGGAGTAAGAACATGATTACTGCTCAACAATTCATTAAATAACTAATTGTGCAATCAATACCAAAATATCTCAGATGCCACCTATTTCCGTGTCATATCTTCACCACTGCCATACATAGTGTTTAATTTATTTTATAGAACATGGCATGTAAAAATGAAATTGGGATCATGAGGGGGGTATAATGAGTGAAAAAATGATAGTATGAGAAGGAAATATACAGATAGTGTTCATAAAAAATAAATTAAATCAAACAACAACCATAACTATGTTCAGACCATGATCCAATAAGAATCCACTTTAAAACCAAAATCATTTAACTTTCCCTTATTTACGGACATAATGCTTGTTGACTTCAATAAAAAACCAATTCAATTGCCCATAATTCTTCAATTATATCAATCCTTTAATATTATACAATAACTATGAAACATCATATTACATCATTTCCAATTCCACTATAACATCATAACCATTCAAGCCACAGTCCTTTGTAATCCAATGCTAAACCTTTTCCCTTTTAAAACAAAAAAATATGCACAGTGAGTCCAGCCATCCAATTATTCATTTCTTAACTCAAATAAGAACAAACCCAATATTAACCTCCAACTGCCAACTTTCCAACTTTGTTGACATACCTTATTTTCATTAAAAATCCTATTCCAGCCTCGATTCAATCATACACAGACGTTAATCAATATAATCAACACAATTCCTGATTCGACAATAACACTTCACCAATAACATGCAACTCTGAGCCTGAGTGTTTTGAAAATCGAACATGTATCGAATTCCTTTAAAACAATTACCCAAAAATTGGCAGAGCCAAAAGTCCCCGAGGAGAAACATAAACAAGTCGAGCTCAATAGAACAAAGTCATGCTCAACAAATCAGGAACAAATAGGTGTCTTTTGAACCTTGACGAGACCATGATCGTGCTAGGGTTTAACACAGTAATGGAGTTAAGAGAAAAATATTGACCACATGAGATAGTCTATGAGGAACATACATTTCATGCTCTTTTAAAAATTTATTGCATAGAGGTAACAAGAGTTGGCTTAAGCAAGGAAGAATCCTCAAAAACACAGATAGCCTGTGCCCCTTTTTTTTAACAAGTTTCCATAGAGAAGTAATCAAGGAGTAATATTTTGCAGAAACAGAGAGCTTGTGCCCTTTCATTCTTGACATGATTAAAACAAGACTAAGATCATGTTTAGGGTTTGACACAACGATGGAGGTAAGAGAAAATAGCTTGACCAAATGAAAAATATCCTCAGGGATGATGATAACTTGTGCCCCTTAAAAAGTTAATTGCATAGAGGTAACGAGAGATGACTCAATCAAGAGCGAGTCTTTGAAAAAACAAACCACTCATTCCTTTCTTTTAAAAACAAGTTATCATAGAGAAACAACCACAGGTAATCAATAATAGTCTTGGAAGAATAGAGAGCCCATGCTATTTCAAAATTCATCATTGACACATAACTTCTAACTCAAAATTTTGATAGTGATGGTAACCAAACATAACATTCAACCACCTCCAATGGATAACAAGAGAGGAAAATTATTATAAACACTATGGAAATAATTCCCAAGCACACCCTGTGGCCACCCAACACATATACAGGCTTCCATTCAAAGTTATGGGCGATACAAAGATTTGACTATGCAACACTTTTGGAAATAGTGATAGTGAAGTAAATTCCATAAAAAACAATAGCTTAGGGCTAAGCCAAACAAATAAATAATAATAATAATCTCAACATTATGCATTGCAACCCATAAGAACGAAACATAACGAACACCGAGAGGAAAGGAGTGAAAAAAAATAATACCCAGATTGGTGGTAAAAACCCGTGCAATAAAAACTCAGAACTTGTTACACCATTGTCATAATTTTCCACAGAGAACCAAAGTAAAACCCCAAGCTGACCGATGTGTTTTACACAAAAAAAAACAATGCACAGGATATCCATGCAATAAAATCCATTATTTTCCTTTTAAAATGCCAACAATCCAGAGTATTCACATAATAAACCATATGCACAACACTGATTACATAGTCAAAACTTAAGAAAAACATAGACCTGATGCAACCATGATCCAAAAAATCGATTCATAATACAGAGGGAACATCATGGATGGAAAGTAAAGGAGCCATGCCTGGAAAAATTGCTTTGAGGGAAGATTTGGATTGTTTTTTTCCTTTCAAAACCAGAAATCACGGAGCTTCCACAACCACCAGAGAAAAACAAACCAAATGAAACTATGGCTAGGGTGATGGGGTCAAGGTTTGTTTGAGTGACGTGAAGTAAATGCACATTGCTTCCTCCCTGGACCTATTCAATTTAATGTACAAGACAACCCATACAACATAACATCAACCATTAATTCAAACAAATATCCATTGCTATATTCAATGTTATATCCATTGCATAGTGCGCCACCCCGAATCATATCAAAACTTAAACAACAACCATATGTATAATATTACCATATAAGCTTCACATATAATCCTTTAACCAAGGCGCATAGTTGTAGCAAGGTCTATCACCTTCATTTGTATCAATCATATATGACCTTAGGACTCATTCATAGATTTTTTTCCTTTTTTTTTGTTCAAGCTTCCATATCATCCTTTTATCCTTTTTCATAAAATCATGTATAAAATCATTAATAAATGTTTATTGCATAACATAACACCTGTAAAAAAAATAATCCTTATATCCATAACACTACCATGTATTGCGATTGACCATCGACACCATCTAGAAATAACACATCAACCAACCATGTTGTCATAATGAACAAAACCATGACTTGAATCATCAACTGTAGAAGATTGTGTAGGAATCATTATAACAACAACAACACATAAGCGTAACACATCCATCATAGCACCAGTAGTCTACAAGGGGGTCCCACCTACTAGTTAATTATTAATATTATAAATAAATAATAGAGCTTAGCAATCATTTGCGAGTAGTATTCATTGTTGCAATTTTAAGCGTCAACACAGGGGAGCGCCATTCAGGCTAATGACGCCCTGGTGTGAACTACAAGGATGTGTCAATTTCTGGAAAATCTCAAAAAAGGGATTCTAACAACTCAAGTTCAGCAGAGACTCAATCAATGGATTTGTAAACTCTTCAATTAGGAAGAGAGAAGGAGAAATAGATCATAAATAAGAATCAAACAAGCAATATCTAATCACAATCAAAGGATTCAAGATAAAAGAGAGGAAAAACTAGTCAAGGTCCCTCCCCAGTGGAGTCACCATTTTTCTATTGTGAGAAGTCTTACCCTGTGGAAAGGATAAGCTCCCCTTTGAACCAAGACTCCTACCTTTGGTCCAAAGAAAAAAGAGAACAAGTGGTTACTACTTTCCCTATATATCTAACTCAATCAATCAAGCAAGAGAGAAGAATAATGATGTGGTGTACCTTGTTGTTATCTTCGTCCTTGTTGCTCCAATCCTTGGGCTTCATCTCCGAGCTCCTAAACGTAGCTGAAGTATTTCAAAGACTAGAAAATGTACTATTCCTCCTACTCTAGATTATTATATAAATAATATCTATCTATGAAGACTGAAACGACAATAGACAAGCAAATGTAGAAAACATGAACTTGAAGGGAATAGGACAAGTTAATATTAATTGGAAAGCCAAAGAAGGAACTTACAAAGCATGATTGAAGATGAAACAATATTATCCAAGCTCTCCTCATCCATCCCTTTCATGAATCTTGAAATCAAAATGTTGATTCTTCCTCCAGAATCAAAGGTTTGATACTTCTAAGCTTCCCCCCTTCACGTTGGAAATACCTTCAATATATAGGCTTTGAGAGGTACAACCATCATGATAAAATGAAGGATATGGTTGAGGATATGGCTCCTTAAGTTGGGATTAGATTCTAGGATATATACCATAGGGTAGGATTCGACCACAACAAACCTAATCCAAGTTGGACCTGGCCCTTAGGAAAAGGTGGAGGATCCCCAATTTCTCTCTAAAAAGACTGATGCTCCCCCTAGTGAGAGACAGAGCACCATGGCACCCTCCTAACAAGGTCATAGGATCACTGGCACACCCCCTAGTGGGTAGGGGAGTGCCACTCTTCGACTATCAGATGAGAGGGATTCTTTTTCCAACATTACTTAGGGATTGTGGCAAATCTATTTCATGGTGTCAATGGGTTGCGACACTTAGAAACATGTATATGACACTATGTGAGGTGCATATGAGACTTGCAACAGTGCATGCAACACTTAACAAGGTGCATACATCACTTTGCGACTCTTGTGAAACTTAGGGTGAAAAAATCAATTGTGACATTTTGGTGTGTAACACTTTCCCAGGAAGAAGTCATAGGCTTTCGAACACTTCAAGATATACAAAAAAATGGTCGAAACCGATATGGATTTGAAAATAAAGTGTTTGAGATCAGATAATGGTAGAGAGTTTATATAAAATGAATTTATGGATTTCTGTGGTGAACATAGAATAAAAATACAGTTCTCAGTAGCTAGGACACCTCAACATAATGGAGTTGTTGAAAGAAGGAATAGAATAGTACAAGAAATTTCCATAAACATGTTGAAATATTCCAAGTTTAGCGACATATTTTGGAAACATGAAGTACATACAACAGTTCACATCCTAAATAGAGGAATTCTCAGAAGTACAATGTAATACTCCCTATGATTTATGGGAAGGAATACCGACAAATGTGAATCATTTCAGAGTATTTGGAACCAAATTCTATATCAAAAGAGAAGATGCCAAGCTTCGAAAATTTGACTCCTGAGTTGAAAAAGGAATACTAGTTGGGTATTCAAGAAAAAGAAAACCATATAAATTCTTTAGTCCAAGACTCAAAAAAATCATGGAAAACATCAATGTAATGATTAACGATACATATGTATAGAAGTATAAATAAGGAAGCAAAGGAGTAGAAGAGTAGGATGACAAAGAAGATCTAAAAGAAGAAGAAGAAAAAGAAGAAGAGAAACCAGAAGAAAAACAAGAGGAAGATGAGAAAAAATTACCTCCTAAGACACGTAGCCAATGAGTATAGAAAAATAATCCACTAGAACATATTATTGGGTATAAATATGTAGGATTTGAAACCCAAAGAAGAATAATGTCACCAGAAAAAAGACACCTAACATTTTTATCTATAGTTGAACCAAGCGGTTTTGAAGAAGCCAACAAGGTTGAACATTGGATCAATGCTATGGATGAAGAATTGGACTATATATAGAATAATGACACATCGGAACTCATTCCTAGGCCAAGAGACAAGAATGTTATTGGCACAAAATGGGTATTTCAGAACAAGTTGAATGAGAGTGAACATGTAACTAGAAATAAAGTAAGGCCAATATGAAATGGATATGCCCAGGTTGAGGGAACAGACTTCATTTACCCAGGTTGCAAAAATGGAAGCAATTGGATTAATCTTGGCTTATGTGTGTTCAAAGTTGATTAATGTATATTATATGGATGTGAAGTTAGTCTTCCTAAAAGGAGATTTAGAAGAAGAAGTGTACATCGAGCAACCGGAAGGATTTCAGTTGTCAAAAATGGAAGATTATGTTTGTAAGCTTAAGAAATCATGGTATGGTCTCAAGCAAGCCCCCATAGCATGGTACTCAAGTTTGGATAGGTATTTAAAATAGAAGGGGTTCAGGAAAGGAAATGCAGACAATAATATCGACATAAAGGTAAATCAAGATAACATATTAATAATTGGATTTTATGGTGATGAAATTATCTTTGGAAGTGATTATGACATGATGAGTCAGAATTTTTCTAAAGGCATGCATAATGAGTTTGAAATGTCTTCTCTTGGTGAGTTGAACTTCTTTCTGGGACTTTAGATATATCAATGTGATACATGTATATTTATTTCAAAGACCAAGTACATCAAATAAAAGCTAAAAATGTTTGGAATGTAAGATTGTAAGCCCGTAAGCACTCCTATGCAAACCAATTGCAAGTTGAGAAAAGAAGATGAATATAAGGATGTAGATTAGAGACTCTATAGATCAATGATTGTAAGCTTAATATATGTGACATCATCAAGAATGGATGTGATTCAAGCAGTTGGACAAGTAGAAATATTTCAAGAAGCACCAAAGGAAACACATGGTATGTAAATAAACAAAATATTCAGATATCTCAAAGAAACAAAAGACTATGGATTATGGTTTCCAAAAGGAAATGAACTATCTCTAGTTGCTTATATAGATGCATATATGGCTAGAAACGTTAATGAAAAAAGAAGTACAAGTAGATAAAAATTATATTTGGGTGAGTGTTTGGTATCCTAGTTAAGAAAGAATAAGTCATCAGTATCATTGTCTACAATAGAAGAAGAATACATCGTCGCAACACCATGTTGTACTCATGTTCTCTGGATGAAATAAAATTTGTAGGATATACATGTGGACTATGATGAGCCCATCCTAATACTTTGTGATAACACTAGTGCTATTAGTATCTCAAAGAATCTAGTGATGTATTCCAAGACAAAACACATTCTGATTAGGTATCAGTTTCTAAGGGAACAACTACAGAGAAGAAAATCAAACTAGAGTACATTGGGACAAAAGAGAAGATTGTATATATCTTCACTAAACCTATTTAGAGGGATACTTTTGAGTATCTTTGATAGAGACTTGGAGTAGTTTCTTCCCCACAGTGAAATTCACAACATCAAGGACAACAATACATGTGGAGAGAAGAAGTAAATATGGAAATTCATTAAGACTTGGAGTTAAGAACATTTGAATTATTTTCATAAATGTCAATGATTTACACGAGGAAGCATCATAATTTTTTTTTAGTAGAATGATTCAAATCCTGCAAACAGTGGGAGAAACCCCAAGGAGAGTGAAGACAGGGGGAGACTCCCTAGGAGAGTGTAGACAAGGGGATCATACCTAAGGATATTTCATACAAGGGGAGAACCCCCAAGGAAAGTTACCCTTCACCATTCATGTCAAAGAGGGAGAGAATGAGAATATGTAGGGAACCAGAGAGAAAGATCAGAGGTATAAAGATAGAGGGAGTGATGGTAACATGGGGAACACAAGCATGCACATATACATTTACATGCAATCAATGTTCAGGTATTGCATCAGAGTGTTGCCATAAATGCGAAAGGGGAATATTGTTGAAATATTGGTTGTCACTGATGTCAACCCTTGAAGAAGTCAGGAAGCTCTGAAGGTATGATTATGAAACCCATGGTTGATCGAGGAAAAAGGACATGAAGGACATTGTAAATGCAGGTAACTCATTCATGGATGGATATTATGTATCATGTTGTTTTCAATGATATGTGGTATGCCATGTGGCTCCTCACAGTTGAGGATTTATGTCCTTGTAAAGTTGGAGGACCCCGAAGGATCATCTAGAATCCCCTGGAAGGTAAAAAAAGTAGTTATAGGTAATTCATTAAGGGTAAATTTGTTGCAATAAGAATTTAATTAACGTTAAAGTGGTTGCAACAAGAGAGTGTGGGTTAGCCCTAAAATAAGAAAAAAGGGGTAAAATAGTTACAAGCTAACCCCTAAAGGAAGTCACTTGGAAAGTATAAATAAGACTTAAAGAGGATCTCATTAACACCTATTGAGCACATTTAATAGCTATGTTTTAAAGTGTTATGGGAAGGTAATATTGACATATCTGAATTAGTGAGTCTGAGGCTATGAAGTTTAGTGAATAAGAAGTTGCAGGAACTGAAAGGACGAAGTTGAACTTATTATTCTATATTTTTCCTAATGTTATCCATGATTTATAGTGAAGGAAGAGAATGAAAATAAATGAGTTGTAGTGAAGTAAGAGAGTAAACATCCATAGGGATCAATGAAGGAAAACATGGACACACAAAAAAGAAAAAAAATCCATGAGTTGTAGATATAGTAGAGCCTAGACATTCATGAGCCACAATGGCACAAAGCATGGACATCCACAAGTTTATAGAGCATAGGCCACTGATTTGTTGATAACAGTTGATGAAGTATAGAAATAGTGACAGGTTATGGAAGTGGTAGTGACAGATCAATAACATGTTGATTGGTTTAGTGGTAGTGACAAATTGTCTACATTTATATTTCTGGGTGGTTGGATGGGGAAAGGAAAGGGGTTTGTAACCTCTTTCCGATTGGTGTAGAAGAATCAGGGAGTTGGAGCTTCCTTTAGGTTGGAGCTTCCTTTAGGTTGGATCCTGAAAACTAGGGGTTTGTAGCCTCCTTCCATTTGTATCTGGAAAACAAGGAATTTTGTGCTTCCTATGAATGTAATTCTTTTGACATATAAGAAAAGTATTTCATGGTTTTTTCCCACATTGGGTTTCCATGTAAATTTCTAGTGTATTGTGTATTTGTGGTTGCTTATTGTTAATGATTGATTTATACTTCTCATGATACATTAAATTCTAATGTTAAACTATTGAATACTACTCATAAAGTTAAAGAATAAACATTGTGTTTAAAAGTTGAAATAAAGTGCTCATATTGATTCACACCCCCCCCCCTCTCAATATTCCAACAATCGAACTGTAAATGGAACTATAAATTATGTTTATATGGGTATAGAGTGAAGGTGGATCTCTTCAAACCCTATCCTTCAAAAAAGTGTACAATGTATTTTTGGTGGTGGTTCGATCATGGAAGTGGCTAGGAATGGTGATTTCATTGTTGGTTTCTGCCTCAATATCAAAACCACTATGGGAGAAGAAATGAGGGAGTCATGGTGGGTCTCCTCAATATGGTCTCCTTGATTTATGGAGGGTGAATATATTCATGGGAATAAATTCTCATTTGAGAGTAAAAAACATACTTGAAAAACCCACACAAAGAAAGAAAGAGGTGTCAGGCATGTGGAGCAATGGAGAGAAATATGAGAAGGAAACCATAATTCCTTTGGACGACAGAGATGAGGGAGTATATGGTAGAATACATAGATATGGATGAATAAGTAAAAGTAATGATCATGGAAATAAAGGCAAATCTAAGGGAATTTGAGAAGCATTTCTGCACATGGGAGGATAGAATCATGGAGTTAAAGCATTCTTTGATATCACTGTCAGGAAAAGTATTGGAAGAGAATGAGTAACTTTGTGGATGACTTGCATTAACTTGATACATTCATAAATACAATACAAAGTGACTTTCAGTTTCATCTTCCAAGAGGTCTGAATAACTCTATGTATTCACATACAACTCTTCACAGTTATCCTAAATAATATTTACAATAATATCTAAAAAATACCATAATCACGAGGATTCAATATCCAATAGTTATAATATATTAATTCTATTTTCCTTTAAAATTATGTTATATTTGTTTTTTTGGGACGTAAGATGTTTGCTTTTCAAATTACTAGAAAGGATATACATTGTTTATAAATTAAAAAGTGCATAGTCTAAAAATGTTACGATTTGGATTTTTTAAAATCATATTCTAAATTAATTTTACATCTGATTAAAATATGATTTTAAATTAGACTATTGTTAATAACATCTTATTATATTTAAAATTTAAAATTTTATCAATTTTATAAAAAAAAATCAGCACACACACACACACACACACACACACACACACATATATAGAGAGAGATAATATTATTTAAAAAATAAAAATAAAATATAAAACATTATATAACAAACATCTAATCCCACACATATTTCAAGTTGGTTAGTTTTAGAACACTTATAATTGTGAACTTTTGTTCTTTTGTTTTTACCTCTTAGAAATAAAATTTCACCAAAAAAACTTATAAAAATTCCTTTTAATTTAAATAAATCCTTGGTTGTTATAGATCAATAAGGCGCTTACAATGTCACTCGTCAATGAGTTGTACTAATATGATCAAACGGTTCTAGTGATCTCTGAAATGAAAAAGCCGCCTGAATTCTAAAAGAAAACCTTTAAGGATCACTTCAAAGCTTTGTGCTTTGGGAGTTTTAAGAAATATAAACAACAGAAACCCCAAATATACGAAGTCCCATAGATATTTCCTCATGACTATTTCTAAAAGGACTTGCAGATGATTCATAGGGCACATGTATTTTAATCTTTTTTGGGCTGACACGTGGCACTTATTTTTAACATTTGTGTCAGATTATTCGATCAATTTCAAGCAACACATGTCACCCCTCCTTTCTTAACACGTGACTAAAAATGATGTCATCTCATCCATGTCACTCTGGGAGATTTCCCTTTGGGAGTTTAAACAAATATTGGGTTCACAACCGTCGAAGTAACAAAGTGCCAAAGTATTGGATATTACAAAAAAGTAAAATGTTTCAAAAAGATAATAAAATGTTTAATAACTTTAATTAACCTTGATTAAGTATTAATTAATGACTCCACAATTTTGTTCTTCAAGAGATTTCTCTCATGCTATATCCAAAACTCCCGAACACCAAACCTCGGAAGTACAAACTGGACTTTTAAACAAATGAACTCTAGAGTTCTAAAGCCCGAAATATATATATAACTTTTCAAGATGTTTACTCTGGGAATTCGGCCTTGGGACGATTCTATCATCCTTCATCCAAAACCCCCAAACAAAAAAATTTTGATGTACTTAAGGCTAATAAAATGTTTAAAACATGATTAATTAAAACATGAAAGCGATTAATTAGAGATTAACTTCTCCAGGAATTCGGCCTTTGGGAAATTTTTTCCCTGTCACATTCAAAACCTCAGAACATCGAACCTCCAAAGTATTAATGAAATTTATGATTGGTGTTATCACTGAAATTTCATCCGCAAATGGTTACAAGAATTCAGCATTGCCAAACAGTTATGAGGTCATCCATGGACCAAAATTACCACAAAAGCATTTCCAAAGGGTCAAAAACTATACAACCAGTGACAAAATTAAAGTGCGCTATAACTACACAGGGCACGCGCGCACATGCACGAAACAAAAATGTAGGAAAAGAACACATGTGCCTGATGCACGACTGTGGTCGCAAAAAGCCACGCACATGTGAGAAAAACGCATTTATGAGAGTGGTCGGCCTCCCACCCACTTCTGGTTCATCTTCCAAGTTGATTTGACACTCAAATCTGGACTGGATTCAACTGGGTAGTTGGTTAAAGACATAAAAATGCCCTAATTAGCCTCTTTACACACTACAAGCTGGTTGCACAATACCTCAAAGAGGTGCTATAAAAAGGCCATGGGTGCACTTCATTTTTCAAGCAATTCAATAGCAAAGTTATGCTCTCACTATTCTCTTGAGGAATCCTCTATTCTCACCAAGAGTATACTAGCACCATTGCATTGGGCAATCCATCTCACCCCTTGAGTGGATTAGCAAAGAATTCTTTCACCATTTTTATTTTCAAAGTTGTAAGAAGAGCTTATTTGTAGGGGTTCAAGAGCCCTCCCTTGGAGGAAGAAGAGACTCATAGTCCTCTTTCTTCTTGGTGTTTTCTTTCACTAATATCAACCTTACCATTGGTGACATGGGTCTTATTGTTTCTTTTGTCCTTATGTCCCTATGTTCATTAGTTTAGTTGTTATTTTATTTCTTAGTTGTTCTTTTATATTTCTTTCTCTAACCCTTTTCCTTACAGCTGTCCTGCTTAGCAAACCCAACTAAGCTTGAAAGCACCTCTATTTTGCTCACTAAGGTGACGAAAGAGGTGCAATAGATTGGTGACCCCACTGGGGAAAGGTCTCAATTTCCTACCCCATTTGGGTGTTTCTAGCTCTTATTTTGGTTTATTTAACTTGCAGGTGCATTAACTAGCCTAAGAAGACCCACAAAACATCCAATTCCAAGTTGAATTGAGAGAATTCCATCCATAATTTTCTTTCACGGACGTGTGTCATCTATGCACGGGTTTTTTGGCCCATAGACACACATCGTGTGCACATGTGCCTATATCACATTTCTGTTCTGCGCACCTGTGCCCATAAGTTCGTTTTGGTCTGTGCAGAGGCACTCAGTGCGCCTCTGTCTCCACTAAGACCCACGCACCTGTGAAAAAAATACACATTCTAAGGTTTTTTGAGATTTGGGGAAGGCCCTTAGCCTTCTTAAAAGTGATTTCATGCATGTTTTCAAGCTGCACCACACTTAGTCCCCTCTTCATATAAAGGGATTAGTCAAAACACATAGGCACTTAGGGGGTTGAAAATCATTATTTCCTCTTTTGCTTTCATTTTAGCCACATGGATGGCTTGTTTTGACTAAAAATATAAGTTGGAAATCATTTGTAATCACATCTAACATGTATTGGGACTATAAATTGGATAACAATCGCTTAGTATGCTCTTCTCTCGTGCCTCCAAGCGACCTTGAGAATCAGAAAAAGATTGTGGGACAATTTCATCTCCCTTAATAAGATTAAAACCTTTAGGAGAGGACAACAACCCTTCTTGGGACTCCTCTTATTTTATTTTTCAAACACATCTTAAGATTGTAACGGGCCCATACATGTCCACATGCTACAAAGATAGGATAGTGTTGAAATTTACTTTCTTAGATTAAATCACTAGGGAAGTTTAAAGGTTTTGCAATGGGCCCATCCATGCCCACATCATCACAATCTAGGATAGTTTCAAAGATTTTCTTAGATTAAATCACAATATGGAGATGAAGGAATAGTAATGGACCCACATGTCCACATGCTAGCTTCCTAGGGACTTTTGAATTACGCAAGGTTGTACCGAATGCACTTAGTTAATTAGGTAATCAACACTTGTAAAGGACCAAGCGAAGTTCGTATGCAACAAGGTGACACCTAATTCATTAAAACATTGGCACACTTTCACTCATTCACACACAAAAGTCACTTATCACTCACATAGTTTCTTTTTGAAACATGGAGGTCAAAGTAAGTTTCCTCCAAAGGGATTTTGAAACACCCCACCCTTTTCTTGACAAAACTATCCACTCCCATTTAATTTCAACGAGGTTGGTTCAAACCCCCAACCTCTCAAACAACTACATCTAAATTTTTTCTAAAAACTCACTAAGTTTTCCTCCACAGGAGGTGCCAAAAGAATTTTTTTAGTCTAGGTAGGATTTCGGGGATAGGCATCCAAATAACTCCCCGTTATCTGGTTCTCACATTGTAAAAACAATAGAAGTTGTCAAATAGGGAACTGAAAATCCTCCAAGTCAAGTGTTCCTAACACCATAAGGCAGGGAGATACCCATGAAGGGTTGAAGGCCGAGGTTTGGTTGTTCTGTGCATCCCCCCTTGAGGCACCCACCTTTTGGACGGGATCCAACCTATGACCCATTTCTTAGGACAAAAATCTAAATGTCGCACTTTGACCGAGGTACCTAGTGACCAAATTTTAGGACATCTACCCATGTGGCAATTGTGGGCTGCAATTGAAACTTGATCAGATTTTGTGTGGTTATTGGGAAATATCTCCATCTCTTTCGGGATATGCCCCCTTTACCCCTCATTATAACTGATCATTTCATCCTTCACTAGTTTCTCTTTCGGTGACTTCAGACCCCATTATTGAGTACTATTGGAAGGTCCAGTGCTATTTGAGAGGAAGGACATTACGTCTTTTAAGACACGAGCATTTGTTTTCTTTGATTCCCCATGCAGACAAAGCCCACTTATCCACATATATGCCTCTTTTTCAAAACACTTTATGTATGATGCACTTCTGATTACATTTTGATTTAGATATATATATATTGTGTAAAGTTCAAAATTTTCAACAAAGGCTCTTATTTATTTTCTCTCATCACATGTCACACACATCCACTCAGCTAGTCGAACATCATAGGGAACCCACAGAACCCTCATTGTTCCAGATGCTTACTAAACCTCCCTCTTATTTTAGGGGGAGTTCCTAGTCTTGCCAACTCATCAACACCACCTTCACACACTCATGTGAGTGCCATTGTCTTAGGATCAACTTTGCTTGGTTCCACATTACTTGGGTCCACTTCCCAAGGTCCTACATCCACTCTCTCTCCTTTACATGGAAGTGGGGGACCAACTTCCTCTCAAGGGGGAAGTACCAAACCACCTACCCCCCCTCAAGGGTCAGGTTCACAACACCTCACACCATGGCTAGAGTTAATCCTCCCCCCCCCACTACAGATGCCATATTTGGCCTCTCTTAACATACAAGATCTAAGAAAACTCACCAATGATCCTATATTGCATGACCCCACATGGCCTGCAATGCCTACCAAACTACCTTCATACATCCCCAAGTTTGAAGGCAAGGTAGGTGACGACCCTACCAACCATGTCATGACTTTCCACCTATGGTGCTCTTCCAACAACATTATGGATGATTCCATCAGACTACGATTATTTCAATGCACACTCACTAACCCATCAACCAAATTGTATGTAGACGAAAAATCAGGGTCCCATGCAACTTTCGAGTCCTTGGCCAAAGAATTTTTGACCTTATTCCAATTACCAATCTTCCATGACAATGGTCTTGAACTACTCTCTAATTTCAAACAAACCTTAGCCACACATATCGCTGATCACATTCATGAGTGGAATAGATGACGTAGTTTGTGCAAAGATGAAACCACCAAACAACAGTGTCTTGACTGGTTTCTCAGATCACTTGTCTCTCTCCTGAGTAAAGATGTAGCTTCCACCTTCCCTCAATCCAAAAAAGAATCCATCAGTAAGGATCAACAACACAACCTCATCTATTCACATTCGGGGTAATTATACACATTACTTCCTGATCTCTCCAAACCCATGCCATTCGGTCAAGACAAACTCGGGATGTCTCACTCAGTAGACAGATTGATTGGTAATACCACACACCATAGTACTCAACCCCAACCACCACCAATGTATGGCACACCTCAATATTCGTCGGCGTATGGGGGAACCTCTTATTACCCCCCACCCCCTTATCAACATCCATACCCTATTTCTATTCCTTCGCCCATCAGTGGGCTACCACCGGAACCCCCAATACACCCCCCTATCCAAACAAGTTTTGGTACCCCCTCTACCTCAGCTTATACTTTGAGTACTATCAGAAGCACCATGCCTTCTTACGTACCTTACAGATCACGAATCCCACAGAATCCATACTTTCCATTTCCTGGTCCACCACAACCTACGGTACCCCCACACCCTCATGCTGGGGTGAATTTTGTTCATCCCTCTCCCATTTAGCAATATCAAAATTTCGAACAGTTGAATATGGAAAATCCGACCCATCCATTGAATAATGCCAAAAATAAAGGAAGAAACAGGACCAGTAACAACCCAGGCCAAGGAGAGAATCAACCCGAACAAAACCAACCTACTGGGGGCAACTAGAACCAAGGGAATCAGAACCCCTAGGGGGGCAACAACAATAGGCGTCAAGGGAGAAATAACAATACTATAAAAACCTCTTTCCCTTGTGCACTTTGTGGTGAGTTCAGTCATTATACTCATCATTTCCCCTAGATCGCTGATTTTAAATGGCTTAAAGACTCAGGTAGTCTACCACATCCTCCAGCATCGCCTGCCCCTCAGTAGGCCCCACAACAATATGTGCAACAACCCCCAGCCGTACTGCAGAATCCTACTCCATAGCAGGGTGTGATGAACACCGAACAGGACACACAACCTACCCCACCTCATCTAGGACAGTATCTCAACCCAAACAATCCCATAGATGGTACTATCCTCTTCACCAGTGAGGAAGAAATCCTTCTTCAAACATGTAATCGTCAATATCATACACTCGCTGAGTCTCCTCCCATTCCCCCAAAAACAACCCCAACACTGATGGGACCCCCATTGGTAATCCCTCTCCCTAACTCCCAAACACCTCTTCGCATCCCTCACATCCCATTACGCAGGAATGTCCACAACCCACAGGCTAGGGCAGCTCATAATTATAGTTTGGTTGATGACTTAGCACAATCCCCGACTGCCATGTCAGTCTTAGAAGTCCTTCAGACTTTTCCCACTTAGTGGAAATCATTAATTTTCTCCTTGGGGGCAGTCGACCCTGCAGATACTCGACTCATTACATTTGATCTCGACAACAGAGAACCTCACCTTCCCTCTTTGATCGCTTTTCAAATCCCAGTAAAAATTCGGAACATTACAGTTCATCGGTGCATCATCGATGAAGGTGCATCCACATGCATTATGTCCAAATCTATATGGCAGAAACTTGGCTCATCCTAACTCATACCATCTACCATTACCTTACGTGCTTATGAAGGACGACCATCATGTCCTGAAGGGCTCTTCCAAAATGTCCCCATAGAACTCAAGGGAAAGACTATTCTCATTGACATTGAAGTTATTGACACTCCACTCGATTATAATATCATGTTCGGCCGTAGCTACATGTACGTTATGAAGGAAGTTGCTTCTTCTGTCTTTCGAATGATGATGTTCCCCCACAATGGGAAGATCATTACCATTGACCAAGTCTCACATTACGAGCCTAACCCTTCTTCCAACATCGATAATGTTCTTCTTCTCATCCACACGAGTCATGATGCATACCCACTCATCAAAATGGGTCGTATAATTTTCAAAGACCCATCATTGTTAGGAACTTACCATGGTGCACCACAACTCCTTCATCCTTCCAATAAAGTATGCATCGTATCATCCAATGGAATTGACATAGAGGATACCCTTCCTCCTAGGGAGGATTCTATCATATCTGACATCCCACTAGTCGCAGAGCTCCCCCCTCATGAGCCTCCTGCAAACTCATCGACCTCACAAGTCCACGATTTCACCTCTCCCCAAGGCCATGTCCCAGTTTGGGAGACAGTTCCCCAAGTCATTACTCAAATTCCCTTCTTCTACCCTCCCCCTGGCATACAATATTTCCAAGTAGTAGCAATGATTACCCTCCCTAATATGGTGTTAGAAATTCCAGTTTGGTATTTAAATCCACCAGAGATGGTCCCTCAACCATCCCTTCCCCCCAAAATGGAAGGAATCCCAATGAAGATTCCCATACTCACTCCCACCATACCCTCTACACCCCCACTCACTACCCTTCCTGTCACAGTTGGGGGCAGGCGAAAGAAGAAGGAGCCCACAGCTCCACTTCCCCCGCGCGTCCAACCCCCTTGCACTCTATGTGAGAAAGATGGACACCAAACCAACAACTGCCCATCTCTACCCGTGTTACGGAACCTGATTCCACTCAGTCAAACACCGTCCATGCTCGCCACTATAGCAAGTACTACTGCCACTGCCCCTCACTCAAGTAGTAAAGGGTTGCGAACTAAATTTGCTTGTGCTATATGTTTAGAATATGGCCATTATACACATCATTGCCCAGAACTACCATGCTTCTGGTAGACATTAGCCGTAGTACGCCAAAACTTCCAGAATGAACCCAATCCAGCGACAAAAATCACTGACATCCATTATGTCACAACTTTAGTCAATGAACGTATGAGATTCCCTTGCTCTCTATGTGAATCCTTAGATCATTTTACATACCAATGTCCTATGATCATTTAATATAGGCAATGCCAATTGACCCTGATTCCAACCCCCATAGAATCGATGGTTGACCTTTCCTCGTCACTAGAGATTCTCCATATCATTTCTCCTGAACCCGAGGCCCTCCCAATGCCTCTATGGTTATTGGATGACATATTCGAGGATTCACCCCCAAATCCCCCCAATTCTCCCATTCATTTCCCTATGGAAATTTTACATCCAACTACCACAGGTACTCCTCAGTACTTTGATATTTGGTTTATGTTGAGTGAACCATCACAATCTCATTGGGTCATTCCCCCTACTTCTTCATCACCAGGGGGTAGCCACATGACAACAGTTACTGATATCACTCTTCACGACCCCTTGTATTCCCGCCAATTCCACTATGACGAGGAAATACTCAAAGAGTTAAACACCCCTGACTACCCATGGGATGCGCTACACCACCAAGCACTCTTCTTTCCATAGGAAGCTTCCACGCCTCCTAACCAACACCGCATATATGTGGTCAAAACCAAGGATTTTATCCCATTAGGGCCTATCGACTGGTTCAACAACCCCATTCCTGTCCCTGATGCTTTCGAATAAGGAAACATGGCCAACATTTCCCTAACCATCAAAATCGACATTTCCATAAAAAATGGAGTCATCGAGGAAATCACCATTGGCGCCGCTTGCACTCCTCAAAAAGTCACCGCCTATAAATCCCTCTTCCAAGAATATTGGGATATTTTTGCCTGGTCATACATAGAAATTATTGGCCTTGATCCCTCTATTGTCGAACATCACATCGACACCTGGCCTGATATTACACCAGTTCATCAAAAATAGTGACTGCTACACCCATCCAAAGTAGCGGCCATCAAAGATGAGATTGACAAATTACGCATAGTCAGGTTCATCTACTCCATCACCTATACATCATGGGTTTCCAACCCTGTACTCGTTAACAAAAAACATGGCACTATTCGTGTCTTCACAGACTTTCGTGATCTCAATCACGCATGTCCCAAAGACAAGTTTCCAATTCCTTTCATCGATCAAATTATCGATGACTGTGTAGGCCACAAGGCTCTATCCTTCATGGATGGTTTCTCTGGTTATAACCAAATCCAAATTCACCCATCTGATCAATACAAAACCGCATTCACTACCCCTTGGGGTACTTTTTCATACCGTGTCATGCCTTTTGGCTTAAAGAATGCTGGCGCAACTTTCCAATGGGCTATGACATACATTTTTCATGATCTGGCTCATATCATCCTTGCATACTTGGACGACCTCACAACTTGATCCAAGAAAGGCACCCAACATCTTGATGATTTACGGATCATCTTTCAATGGTGTTGTTAGTACAACATCCTCTTGAACCCCCTCAAGTGCATGTTCTACATCACTGCGAGGTGCCTCCTCGGATTCATTGTTTCCCAAAGTGGTATTACCATGGACCCCCTCAAATTCCAAGCCATCAAAAAAATTCCACCTCCCTGAAATTTACATCAACTCCAGAGCTTACAAGGAAAAGCTAACTTCCTACGGTGATTTTTCCCAGACTACACCACTCGCGCACATGGTTTTCTTTGCTTACTATTCCATGACATCCCATTTCACTAGGATGAACATTCCAAAAAAGCATTTGACGATCTTAAAATGGTGCTATCTAACACCCCTTTAATTAGTTCACCTAACTATAATCACGACTATATCCTCTACACATCAGCATTAGTTGTCTCAGTAGCAGGAGTTCCTGTACAAATCAACGATGACGATCATGAGCACGTCATTTACTACGTTAGTAAAAACCTCTCTGGGCCAGCCTTGATGTACAAACATGAAAAGAAACTAGACCTTGTAGTCATCCTCGCATTACAGAAAATGCATCATTACATTCTACTTCACATGACTAAGGTCATAGCAGATTCCAACCCTATGCAATACTTGCTCAGTCATCGACAGATTAATGGAAAATTTTCCAAATGGATTGTTATCCTTCAGGAGTATGATCTTGAATTCTCAACACCCAAGAGCAAGAAATCTCTCGTCCTCATCGAACTTGTCACGACCTTCCCCTCTGACACTACTAGTGCCCCCATCAATACTGACTTTCCCGATGAACATCTCTTTTGCATCACTTCAGATGATCCTTGGTACGACGACCTCCTCGTCTACCTCCGAACCCAAAAGTTCGGTAACCACCTCTCACGAGATGATTGTCGGTGTATTCACCATCAGGCCCCACGCTATCTCCTCATCAGTGATATCTTATATTGGCGAGGGGTCGACACCATTCTTCATTGATGCCTGACTATTGACGAGGCGGATAGAGTCTTGAACGACTTCCATAGCAGCGCATGTGGAGGCCATCTTTCAGGAATGTCCACTGCTCAGAAAATCATCTGAGCAGGTTACTTTTGGCCTACGTTGTTTCATGATTGCATTCATGCTATGAAACGATGCGAGAAATGTCAGCTTTACACCAACAAAGCACGAGAACCACCTGATATTCTTCACCCAATCATTACTACTAACCCCTTTTGTAAATGGGGCATTGACTTCATGACTTGTAATCCCCCCTCCAACAATGGCCACAAATACATTGTTGTCGCAGTCGATTACTTCACAAAATGGGCGGAAGTTATGCCCACCTTCAACAATACCACAGTTTTCCTCACCATATTACCCTCAATCTAATAGACAGGTCGAAGCAGTTAACAAGGTCCTCAAGACCATGTTACAGTGCACGGTTAATAAACATAAGACCAATTGGAATCATATGTTATTTTCCACGCTATTGGATTACCGAACGGTTGTGAAAACAACCACTAGTTTCACACCATTTCATCTAGTCCATGGGGTTGAGGCCACTCTTCCCACCGAGTGTGGAATTCCTACCTTACGCACCGTAATTGAGCTATTACCCAACACTGCCCCAATGGAGCAACGCTTGCTGAACTTAGAGTCCCTGGATGAAGATCGTTGATCTTCATTATAGAACAATGAGGTAGCTAAAAAATGGTCAAAGGCCACCTTTGATCGCCATGTCAACCTTCGCTCATTCCATGAAGGAAACCTCATCCTTGCTTACGATATTGCTCACGATACCCTTGGTCATGGAAAATTTGAGTCACTATGGCATGGCCCCTACATTATCCAACATTGCCTCACCAAAGGCGCCTGCATCCTGGCCTCTCCTGAAGGAATCTCTCTCAAAGAACCCATCAATGGGTTATAATTAAAGAAATTTTATGCCTAAGCATAGAAATTATACTTTAGGTTATTTCTTTTATAGTGTTTTAAATCTTTTTTCCATCCCTCATGTCTAAAACTATAATTTGTGCTATTCACAAATGCTTCCTCCACTAGCCTACCACATCAGTTACACCGACGACACCAGCCATTGGACATAAAATCTTGCTTCAACAGCTTGGGGCCTCTATACCCCCTCACATGAAATGCTCCATTCGAGTGGCATATGTTTGGGTTCAGCCACCAACAACCAAGATGAATACACTGTCGTCATTGGCCTCCTCGCCAATGCCCAACATCATCGTATTCGTCACCTTAGCATCTTTCTCGACTCTCAACTAGTCATTCTCCATCTCAACAATGTGTACAGCGTCCACGATCCTTACCTCTTTCACAAATACCTGCAGGTTAGACTTTTATCTCAACATTTTTATTTCATTACATTTACACATTACAGATAACTTAGCTAACATGGTGTTAGATTGGCATATATCACATCAAGATACCTCTACACATACATAAAAATATCAAAAACCTGTCACAGCATATATAGATTAGACATCATCAAACACATTAACAAAGCACATGTAAACATCACATAGATCCCAAAATGTATACTCATATATATATAAATCGATCTACAGTGCGATCAAAATGTTTACATACAAATATACAAACGTCCGTAGGCCAGTAAAGCACCTCGGTACAAAATAGGCTCACCAACCTATATACAAAAATACAAAAATACATAGAGCACCACTCAAGGTTCCTCTAGAGCACCACCTCCTTCCCCTCCCTCGGGCGGTGGTCCCCCACCCACTATTGGTCCCTCTGGACCGGGAGGTAACTGTCTGGTCATAGAAGCACCTGGTACTACTGCTCATCGTACCACATCCCACCATGGCGGCAGAACTCCCACACACTGCTCCAGGATGCCCTCATCCTAGATGTGCAACCACATTCCCTCAGGCACGCCCTGTAGCACTGCCTCTAGGCGGTGATGAATATCTTCAAAATCTACTCTGGCATCTGCCGGAGGAGCATGCGATGGCACGACTCTTGGGTCATCAAATCGGTGTCTCCTCACTTCTCTCTCATCCTCACCAGGCCTCGCCTCAGTGTCCTCATGCCGACATCTCTCTCCTGCCAGTGGCCCTCCCCGCGACAGTCTCCCCGTCTCTTAGCGATCCAGTGCTCTCAATAGCTCAACCTTGCGCCGACGATGTCCCACATATGCACATACAAACAAACAACAGATAGTATCAACATCCATACCAAATACACATGTCATGCTATCTCAAAAAATCAATACATATTAAACTCATAAAACATACCTCGGTGATCAAAAACCTCCCCTGGAGGTAGCACCATATCTGGATCACCCCGGAATTCAACACCAACATATGGATACTACAAAATCACCTGCAACAGCTACTGCCATACCTACGTTGCCTCAATCGTGAAGAAGTGGCCACCCTCGCCACCACCATGGTGAACCAAAATAGTCGACCACTGCCTCAGTCGCGGCTCTCATGCCCCAGGAGCACCCAATAAAATCCTAGGGTGCAACATAGGCACCCTCTCCAAAAACTAGGCCACTAGGATGGACCCAAATGCAAATTCCCATGTATCCATGGACTGACAACGGTCTAGCTACCCTACTATCCTGGCATGTAGCGTAAGCCCCCAGGAAAAGTGCTCACCGGCCAGTACCCTCTCCATAATACTCAGTTGACCACCATTGATCTGCTGAGTCGCAAGGGACCCATACACCCTCACAATCATCGCTACTATACAACAATGTGCTAGATCATCCATCGCCTCGATGCTCAAGACAGAGCCTGACATAAATTTCTTCCTAGAACAGTACCTCTGGCCCACTATCACTAATGCCACGTACGAAGGTAACACTAGCTCCACTGATAGGGGTGTTCCCTAAAATGGGATCCTAGTCAAAAAATATATATCCTCCACTGCAGTGAAGAAAATCTGCTCTCCCCACACCATAAAATAATTCAGGTCCAGACTCCACATATGGATAAGAAACTGTAGGAGATACTTCTACGCCCGTATCAATAGGCACTCAAAGAACTTCAACAGCCCGCAATCGCTATGGCATCCCTCAACTAGGACCAATCCCGCTCTCGCCAACCAACCAACATCGTGCACAATGATCACCTGCAGCCACATCAAACAGTCCTAGGTTAGCCATCTTGACCATAAAAACCATTAAAAAGATAAGTTTTACACCCGTCAACCTTGCCCCCAAGGCGCGACTATTTAACCCACTGGCGTGCACATATGTATGCATGTTCACCCCACAGGTGTGCACTCATGCGTGCTTGTCCATCCCATAGGCATGCATACATGCACTCCTACTCACCCTATAGGTGCGCCTCCATGCGCCTGTGTCACGAACACAGGCGCGCATCAAAGCACGCCTCTCCACTACACAACCGTGCATGCATGCACAACTGTGTAGCAAACAAGCATGCACATCATGCATGCCTTTGTCCCCCCTACAGGCGCCCCCATGCACGGTCATCTGCATAACAGGCGTGCACTCATGTGCACATATTTCTATATCACACACGCACTTGGGGCCCACACCCCTAAAAAAACCCCTGTACGGCCCTCCGTACAGCCCTTGCCCAGAAATGGAAAACCTAATTCTATGTAGGACGATCAGACTACTAACCTGAAGCTCGCTAATCCTGAATCAGCTACCTCGCTCTCCTGGAATCTCTGAATCTCCTCTGAATACCTCTCGTCTAGTCACTCTGGAAGCAAGTACAAATGAGGTGGCAATGTGGGCCCTATAGCTATATATAGGCCTTTCCGCCAAACTTCCAATCACCATTCCGGGAGCTCCGGGTGTCCGTTCTTCGATCCGTCTTCAGCCACGGGATCAACATCCTGTCATCTACATCAAGACAATCCCTAGGCCACTTTTCATCCTTAGCCCACAGGGAACCATTTTTTCATACCCCGTCTAGGTACGCATGCTCATGTTCAAAATTGTCAAATAAATGCTCGTATATTCAATTCTCTTTAGATATTGTTCACGTCGGGTATTTGGTTTTCATGTGTGCAGGTACTTGGTCATCATACATCAATGCAACCCCTTCAGTTATATACTCAGCACTTACATATAATCATTCCCTCTGAATCACACTTGCATCTCTAGTCACACCCTCTGACATTTGCCTCTAGGATCTCCATCTCTGGCTCTACAGTACCAACACCTCCATTTGCCTCTTAGGTACTGTCACCCAATAGCACTCTCCCCCACATGAGTTGTCTCATTCATAGCACTCTTTTGCACTATGACACTCATGTTATTTTTCAAACCCTTTAGGGATGGGAGTCCCGATAGTCTTACATCATGTCGCGAACCAACCACATATTCCTTCTCCTCATTTTTCTATCTTTCCCACCAGACTCCCATATTATCTCTTCAAGGTTCTATTTTTTACCACACCTCTGTAGTATCATGAACCCTCCATTTCATCCACAATCAGTTTTCCCCTCTACAAATTTCCCTTCATTTCACCTACCTCATACAGAAACCCACCCATGGGGCCCCCACCCTCCACCAGTTCTCCAAGCAAATTGCACCCTGCCTGAGCCAACCATATTACATTGGAGCACCCATTTCTATATTTGTACACTCATCCCAAATTATTCTTTATTTATTTGGTACATTGTAAAAATCCTTTGTTTCCAACATTTACATTACCTTTTTGTCGTCACCTTTGGTGACCTTCTTCCCTTTTTTGGAAAACACAACCCATGTCACCCTTGGTTGGGGCACCCCTTATCATCTACCCTTGTTGACATCATCCATATACTCCGAGTATCCCACATGCCACTTACCTCTACCCTCTAAGTTTGTTCACTTTGTCCCAACTCTGGCACAACTTATCCCATGTCTTGTTGTCCCCCTGACACTCAACTTAGTTGCACGGTTGCGGCCACTTATACTTTGCATATAACCCCAACCAAGGGTAGTCTTGAGTCTTCATACACCTTGACTTTGACCATGTACCTCCTCCAGTTCCTAACCTCAACTAGTAGATTTCATGAATCCCTTTTCTTCTGGGAGCCGCGTCCCCCTTTTGTCGACATCAACACAATTTTCTAGAAGGGTGATAGTATCTTGACTCTCATTACCTTTCCAATGAGAGATCTCAGATGACACAGGGATAGCCACAATTTCTTCCTTCTATCGTTGACCCCTGTAACATTCGACTTCAACACTTTCTCATGTTACGGTGGGTCTTACTTTGCGACTATTGCAGTTATTTCTTATATTTACCGAAGACCTATGAACTTGGCTGGCCTATCAATGCCTGCAGAATCCATGATATTTCTTACAGATGTCACTGCCTACTGTTTAAAGTATGTTCCTCCACAAACTTGTCTTATTCCTTTATCACGACCTCCCCTGAGGGTGTTGCAGTTGTCTACATCAACACATCATTCCTTTTTTGAGTTACATGACACGAGCATGGGGCATGCCCGCCTCATTTGTACATAGTTTCTTTTTACACACCTTATGGAAGGTTGGGTTCTACAAGCTCCCTTCTACCTCCAACGGGTAACTCTTGAAAATCTTACTATCACTCTCTCTTACAACGACACTCTGAGTAGAAGAAACATTGATGGATTTTGACTATATGTATGCTCCTAACCTCATCCATCAAGGGGCATCTGTTATCACTGAAATTTCATCCGCAAACGGTTACAAGAATTCAGCATCGCCAAATAGTTATGAGGTCACCCATGGACCAAAATTACCAACAAATCATTTCCAAATGGTAAAAAACTATACAACCAGTGACAAAATTAAAGTGCGCTATGACTACATACGGCGCATGCGCACATGCATGAAACAAAAACGAAGGAAATGAAAACATGCGCCCGATACACGATTGTGGTCACAAATAATCCATGCACATGTGAGAATTACATATATATGAGAGTGGTTGGCCTCCCACCCACTTCTGGTTCAGCTTCTAAGTTGATTTGACGCTCAAATCTGGACTGGATTCGACTGGGTGGCTGGTCAAAGACCTAAAAATTCCCTAATTAGCTTCTTTACACACTACAAGCTGGTTGCACAATACCTCAAAGAGGTGTTATAAAAAGGCCATGGGTGCACTTCATTTTTCAAGGAATTCAATAGAAAAGTTATGTTGCCACTATTCTCTTCAGGAATCCTCTATTCTCACCAAGAGTATACTAGCACCATTGCATTAGGCAATCCATCTCACCCCTTGAGTGGATTAGCAAATAATTATTTCACCATTTTCATTTTCAAAGTTGTAATAAGAGATTATTTGTGGGGTTCAAGAGCCCTCCCTTGGAGGAAGAAGAGACTCATAGTCCTCTTTATTCTTGGTGTTTTCTTTCACTAATATCAACCTTACCATTGGTGACATGGGTCTTATTGTTTATTTTGTCCTTATGTCCCTATGTTCATTAGTTTAGTTGTTATTTTATTTCTTAGTTTATTTCTTAGTTTTTCTTTTATATTTCTTTCTCTAACCCTTTTCCTTATAGTTGTCCTGCTTAGCAAACCCAACTAAGCTTGCAAGCACCTCTATTTTTCTCACTAAGGTGATGAAAGAGGCGCAACAATTGGCTAAAATTAACAATTTGAATAAACATTATGAATCACCAGGTAATAAATTCCATTAAATTTTTAATAATTTCTTTGTCACTAAATCAATAAGAAGATTGATAGATTTTATGAATATTGTTTTTTGAATTTCAAGTCATTTTACCATTTGAAATTATAATTTTTTATTCAATAAAAGAGATTACATACTTCTCTTGTTACAGGAAGGATAATTTCATTTCCCTCAGGATTATGGTGCCATGCTAAGATGCAAAGAAGTAACATGCATCAGTTGATGATTCCAATCCAAGCAAAGACGTTCTATCAGACACCACTCTGTGAATTACAGATACCATCAAGTCTTGGAAGAAGGTTTACTATATATTAGAAAATGAGATTATTAACTGTCTGGACGATTTTTTCGAGGAATATGATGAGTCCTTCTCAGCCAAGATCAGATTAGTAGCTCGGTCAGAACTGCACAAGATTGTTGCACAACCTAAGATTTTAGTCTATAATGATATGATAAGATCATCTCTGGAGTGTTGATTTTTTCAATAAGATAGGTTAATCATATAGTTCATTTCAATTTTTCATTTGTCTTAACCATGAACAAGAATGTTTAAGCAACGAAGATGACAAGAAGAAACACCATGCACAAGAACACAAGAAGTATCCTGGGAAACCCTTCTCAAAAAGGGAAGAAAACCCAACGAAATCCTTTGATATATTATTCAAGACAAAGACCTTCACCACCAATAATACTTAGCACACAAGAGGGTGCTCAAACCCTAGAAGACTAGTGCCCAAGAGAGGTGCACACTTTTCCCAAGAGGATGTACTTGCTGAAATTTCCAAACTTGTATCGAGGATATGATTCCACAATGGGGAATCTTCCTTTACTTATATTAGACTTGTCTTATCAACATAAATGTCTATTGGCACAACATGGGAGACCTCTCTAAGTCATATTATAATCAATATTAACCAGAATAATTATATTTTACATTTATTACTAATCATATTAAGGTGGGGCTGACCTGTACCCTTTACATTACAATTAGGGTTACAGACATCTCTGACTCTTGAACAATATAGCAAGGGATTTGATACACCCACTAGTTCTCATATACTAGGGGCACATCCATAGGGATTTCCATATCTATGGATCATTGCATTACACAGAAGAACTATATCTTCACACGTTCACCTGTGCTCGTCCACAGGCACGTCCACTCTACAGATCTTCTTTTCCACTACCTCACACATGAGAATCAGTTGGAGTTTCTTGTCAACTCTGCTACTGAGAGGAGGCTAATACATCATCTTCATTTATGTTCACATGATGATGCACCTAGCACTTTGGGATTTCACACGTTCACCTTGTGCTCAACCACAAACATATCTAACTCAATAGATTGCCTTTCCCACTGGATAATCATCTAGAGTTCTTCTCAACTCACTATATGGAGGATTTCATCTCTACGTTCCATATCTGTCTCAGGTAGGAACCACATACCCTTCTTAGGGTATTTCTCTCAGGTTTTTAAGCTGGAGAAAGACTCACATAGCTGCAATGATCCACATCTCATAGGTTTGTAAGTTGGAGAATGTCTCACATAGCTGCAATCATCAACACTCCCTCTCAGTTAGGGAGGCATTCTTTATCATGCCAAGTCTCACACGGATATATTTTGAATTTTGTCTTGGCTAGAGTCATAAATCCTCCCTCTCAACTAGGGAGACATTCTTCACCAAGTTAGTTTGGTGATTATGTCTACAATCTTCTCATGTGTAGGAAGGTACCGCATGTGTATGATTTTCCCTCTGCATTGTATCTCTGATATAAGGATATTTCATCTTGTCATGTTTTGATTCATCAGAAAACAATGGGTTCTCAAGGATCTTTATACACGACTCTTGGTTATCATCATACGATCCATCTCATGGTTAAGGAAACCTATTAGAATCTTGTGAAGCCACATTGCTAAGAACACTCACTGCTATATAATATGTCTCTAGTTCACTCAAGGCCACCGAGTTTTGTTTCCTGCTGCATCAGGAAACCATGGAAAATTTCATGGTAGAGCATCAACCAGATGTGCTCTTCCAGTTTACTATACTTTCTGCCTAATCTGAATCGTCATAACCTGCAAACTCAAGTTCACACTGAAGGAATGTCTCCAGCCATATCCAACTGTGCCTCAGATATATCTTAATACATGTTTTGTTGTTGTCTAGTGAGTCTATCTCAGTTGACTCATGAAATGACTAAGCACATTCATTTCATGGCATGAATCAAGTTTGTTGTTAACTAGATACATCAATGATCCAATCAGCTGTGGATTAGTGTCATCCGAATCGTCATCAATCCATCATGGTGGATTTTGTATTCTGTTGTACTTGAACTTATTTAATATTTTCAGTGTATATTTTCCTTAACTCAGGAAAATATTATTGGTCCTCTGTCATACTTCTTGTCTCAAGAAGTAGTGCATCATACTTAGATTATTCATCTCTAATTCAAAATTCAAGGATTACTTGTATCCAACAACAAGGATTTTTGAATAAGTCATCAAAACCAGGCTCTCGTCATTGACATTGTAATGATATAGGTTTGGATCAACAACAATCTTGCTGAAATCCGAACTCATCAAGAATTTATCTATCTGATATAGTTTCCAACTCGTGGATGGTAGTATGAATGGAAGTGTATCATGTTTTACTATATCAAGTGTCTCATCATATACAACTCCCTATGTTTGTGAGAAACCATTGGCTATAGATATTGTTTTTTATTTCTTGACACTTCCATCAACTGCATGCTTGATCTTATGGATCATCTTTGAAGTTACCACATACTTCCCTTCTGGTCCCTGAATAATATCTTATGCATCATTTTTTTTCTTTTAAGATATACTAGTATTCTTTTGTTATGGCATCTTTCCATATCTATTCTCCTGTTGCTTCTCTAGGGAAAGGAGGCTCAACATCAATGAAGTGGATCATGACTGAAGGATGGCTCGAAAATATCTTTTTCTTTCTCGGGATGTGACTTAATGGGATTGTATGTTTCTCTGCCTCTTGAAGAGTGAGTCTAGGTAGGTATTTTATGCCCTACTACAATATCTATGAACATATCAACTGGAGCAACTGGATCAACTGGAATAATGTCTGTCTCCCACTAAATTGCTGAAGCGGGAGAAGGTATTGTCTTACTATCAATCTCCATCTGATATTCTTTGGATCTTTGAAAGACTATCTCTTCTTTAAGGATAATGTCTTTTCTTTTCTTAATCTATCTCTGACCAGGGATGTCGATCTAGAATGTCTTTGAAGATTCACTATATCCTTTCTTTCTAAAGGATCTATCTTGGACTTTTTCTCTTTGGGTACATGAAAATACATTGGGCACCCAAATAACCCGAAGTGTTCAATATCGGGTTTCATTCTAGTGAATAATTCTTCCGGAGTTATGTTTTTCAAAGTCTGGTGAAGACTTGTATATACCGTGTCATGCATTCTTCTACCCATGGAATCCTAGAAGGATATTTATCATGCATTATTGCATTGGTTGTCTCAATGATTGTTCTATTCTTCGTCTTTATCAAATATTTTTGAATCCCTATGAGTCAAGTGAATCCCTTTGAAGCATAAGCATATTCCTTTTTTCTTAACATGTCTAAAACAAGAAAACAAGAGGAACCAAAACAAGAATATCTCCTAAAGGAGAATAAGTACATCTCTAGAATCAAAACAACTTAAGGATTGTTGTCCCATATACAACACCTACTTGTAATGTAGCAAACTTTAGAGATATAGGTTAGATGAATGAAAATTACAACGATCAAACCTGGAGTGTTAACTTCTAGTGTGTCGTTCCTATGAATGCATTTAGATCCCCGTGGATCCATGACTTCAACAAAAGGTTCCTTCATCCTACAATTTCCTTCATGAAAATGATAGAAATAATATATATACAAGTACATACCTGAGGGTTCCGATATGTTGATGTATTCATTTCTTTGAGGTCATTTTTTCCTAGAAATGATTTTTCTTGAATCATCAATCTTTCCTCCCATTATGATTTTTCTCATTTTTGGATTCTTCACAAACCCTTGTCAACTAGGCCAGTAAACCTAATGGCTAAGCTAGGCTATCAATTTTAGGTTTAGTTGGAATTATGACTGCCAACAATAAGCATTTAAAACACAGGAGAACACTGTTGAGCTGAAGAGCTCCTTCAAAGAATTACAAAAACCCTAATTCTGAAATTTATGCAAAAATTAGTGAAAACTTAGAAACCCTAGGGACAAAATGTCAAAATGATCGGAAATGCAATCTCAATCTTGTTGGAGGTATGCTGAAGGATTCCGTACACTCCTATGGTAATTTGAGCCCCAACTTCCAAGTTCCAAGTTCTGAAACACTCAAAAGAAGAGGACCATATGGATTTTTTGGAAATCCTAGGAGGGACATATTTTTCTGCAAAAGAGGAGGGATGGTTGGTAAATGCTTGTAGCTTGTGTAATGGGTTCTTCAATACCTATTCTATTATAGCATGTTTATTTTTTAATATTCTAGGTTAAGCATATAGTTCATTTCAATTTTTCATTTTTCTTAACCATGAACAAGAATGTTGTAGCAACCGAGATCACAAGAAGAAACACCATGCACAAGAACATAAGAAGTATCCTGGGAAACCCTTCCCAAAAAGGGAAAAAAACACAACCAAATCCTTTGCTATATTCTTCAAGAGAAACGCCTTCACCACCACAAGACTTATCACACAAGAGGCTGCTCAAAGCATAAAAGACTAGCACCCAAGAGAGGTGCGCACTTTTCCCAAGAGGATGTACTTGCTGAAATTTCCAAACTTGTATGGAGGATATGATTCCACAATGGGGAATCTTCCTTTACTTATATTAGACTTGTCATATCAACATAAGTGTCTATTGGAAAAATAGGGCCGACCTCTCTAAGTAATATTATAATTAATATTAACCAGATTAATTATATTTTACATTTATTCCTAATCATATTAAGGTGGGACCGACTTGTACCCTTTACATTACAGTTAGGGTTACAAGAAGGTCCAACTCTTGAAAAATATAGTAAGGGATATGATACACCCACTAGTGCTCATCCACTAGGAGCACATCCATAGGTATGTCCATATCTCTGGCTCACTTCATTAAATAGAAGAACCAGATCTTCACACGTTCATTTGTGCTCGTCCACAGACATCTCCACTCTACAAATATTCTTTACCACTATCTCACATAGGAGAATGATCTAGATTTTCTCGTCAACTCTGCTACTCAGAGGAGGCCAATACATCATCTTCATTTTTGTTCACATGATTATGAACCTAGCACTTTGGGATTTCACACGTTCACCTTGTACTCAACAGATCGCCTTTCCCACTGGATACTCATCTATATTTCTTCTCAACTCTCTGAATGGAGGAGTTCATCTCTACATTCCATCTCTATCTGAGGTAGGAACCACGCATCCTTCTTAGGGTATTTCTCTTAGGTTTTTAAGCTAGAGAAAGACTCACATAGCTGCAATGATCCACATCTCATAGGTTTGTAAGTTTGAGAATGTCTCACATAGCTGCAATCATCAATACCCCCTCTCAGTTAGGGAGGCATTCTTTATCATGCCAAGTCTCACACAGATATATTTTGAATTTTGTCTTGGCTGGACTCATAAATCCTCCCTCTCAACTGGGGAGACATTCTTTACCAAGTGAGTTTGGTGATTGTGTCTGAAATCTGCTCATGTGTATGATTTTTCCTCTGCATTGTATCTCTGATATAAGGATATTTCATTTTGTCATGTTTCGATAATTCAGAAAACACTGGGTTCTCAGGGAGATTTATACACGGCTCTTGGTTATCATCATACGATCCATATCATGGTCAAGGAAACCTATCAGAAGCTTCTGAAGCCACATTGATTCACACACTCACTACTATATAATACGTCTCTGGTGCACTCAAGGCCACCGAGTTTTGTTTCTTGCTGCATCAGGAAACCATGGAAAATTTCATGGTAGAACATCAACCAGATGTGCTCTTCTAGTTTACTGTACTTTCTACCTAATCTGAATAGTCATATCCTGCAAACTCAAGTTCACACTAAAGGCATGTCTCAGGCCATATCCAACTGTGCCTCAGATATATCTTAATACATGTTTTGTTGTTGTCTAGTGAGTTTGTCTCGATTGAATCATGAAATGACTAAGCACATTCATTTCATGGCATGAATCAGCTTTGGTGTTAACCAGATACATCAGTGATCTAATCAGCTGTGGATCAGTCTCATTTGAATCATCATCAATCCATTATGGTGGATTTTGTATTATGTCGTACTTGAACTTATTTAATATTTTCACTGTATATTTTCCTTAACTCAGGAAAATATTATTGGTCCTCTGTCATACTTCTTGTGTCAAGAAGTAGTACATCATACTCAGATTATTCATCTCTAATTCAGAAGTCAAGGATTACTTGTATCCAACAACAAGGCTTTCTGAATAAGTCATCAAAATCAGGCTCTCGTCATTAACATTGTAATGATATAGGTTTGGATCAACAAAACTCTTGCTGAAATCCAAACTCATCAAGAATTTATCTATCTGATATAGTTTCCAACTCATGGATGGTAGTATGAATGGAAGTGTATCATGCTTTACTAGATCAAGTGTCTCATCATAGACAACTCCCTATGTTTGTGAGAAACCACTGACTATAGATCTCATTTTGTATTTCTCGACACTTCCATCAGCTGCATTCTTGATCTTATAGATCCTCCTGGAAGTTACCACAGACTTCCCTTTTGGCCCTTGAATAATATCTTATGCATCATTTTTTTTCTTTTAAGATATACTGGTATTGTTTTGTTATGGAATCTTTCCATACATGTTCTCCTGTTTCTTCTCTAGGACAAGGAGGCTCAACATCAATGAAGTGGCTCATGACTAAAGGATAGCTCGAAAATATATTTTTATTTCTCGGGATGTACCTTGATGGGATTGTATGTTTCTATGCCTCTTACAGAGTGAGTCTAGGTAGGTATTTTATGCCCTAATTTAATATCTATGAACATATCAACTAGAATAATGTATGTCTCCCTCTGAACTATTGAAGAGGTAGAAGGTATTATCTTACTATCAATCTCCATCTGATATTCTTTGGATATTTGAAAGACTATCTCTTCTTTAAGGACAATGTCTCTGCTTTTCTTAATCTATCTCTGACCAGGGACGTTGATCTGGAATGTCTTTGAAGATTCACTATATCCTTTCTTTCTAAAGGATCTAGCTTGGACTTCTTCTCTTTGGGTACATGAAAATACATTGGGCACCCAAATAACCCGAAGTGTTCAATCTCAGGCTTCATTCTAGTGAATAATTCTTCAGGAGTTATGTTTTTCAAAGTCTGGTGAAGACTTGTATATACCGTGTCATGTGTGCTTCTACCCATAGAATCCTAGAAGGATATTTATCATGCATTATTTCATTGGTTTTCTAAATGATTGTTCTATTCCTCATCTTTATCAAATAGTTTTAAATCCCTATCAGTCAAGTGAATCCCTTTGAAGGATAAGCATATTCCTTTGTTCTTAACCTGTTTGAAACAAGAAAACAAGAGGAAACAAAACAATAATATCTCATAAAGGAGAATAATGAGTACATATCTAGAATCAAAACAATTTAAGTATTGTTATCCCATCTACAACACCTACCTGTAATGTAGCAAACTTTAGAGATATAGGTTAGAGGAATGATAATTACAATGATCAAACCTAGAGTCTTCACTTCTAGTGTGTCATTCCTATGAATGCATTAAGATCCTTGTGGATCCATGACTTCAACAAAAGGTTACTTCATCCTATAATTTCCTTCATGACAATGATAGAAATAATATATATACAAGTGCATACTTGAGGGTTCTGATATGTTGATTTCTTCATTTCTTTGAGGTCATGTTTTCCTAGAACTGAGTTTTCTTGAATCGTCAAGCTTTCCTCCCATTGTGATTTTGCTCATTTTTGTATTCTTCACAAACCCTTGTCAACTTGGCTAGTAAACCTAACGGTTATGCTAGGCTATCAATTTTAGGTTTAGTTGGACTTATGATTGCCAACAATAAGGCTTTGAAAGATACGAGGACACTAGTGAGCTGAAGAGCTCCTTCAAGGAATTGCAGAAACCCTAATTCTGAAATATCTGCAGAAATTAGTGAAAACCTAGAATCCCTAGGGAAAAAATGTCAAAACGATCGAAAATGCAATCTCAATATTGTTGGAGGTGCGCTGAAGGATTCTGTACACTCCTATGGTAATTTTATCCCCAACTTCCAAGTTCCAAGTTCTGAAACACTCAAAAGAAAAGGACCATATGGATTTTTTGGAAACCTTAGGAGGGACATATGGTTTTGCAGAAGAGGAGGGATGGATGGTAAAATATTTTAGCTTATGCAATGGGTTCTTCAAGACCTATGCTCTTATACCATGTTTATTTTTTTAATATGCTAGGTTAAGCATATAGTTCATTTAAATTTTTCATTTTTCTTAACCATGAACAAGAATGTTGCAACAGTCGTGATGATAAGAAGAAACACCATGCATAAGAACACAAGAAGTATCCTGGTAAACCCTTCTCAAAAAGGGAAAAAAACACAGCCAAATCCTTTGCTATATTCTACAAGAGAAACAACTTCACCACCACAAGAGGCTGCTCAAATCATAGAAGACTAGCACCCAAGAGAGGTGAGCACTTTTCCCAAGAGGATGTACTTGCAGAAATTTCCAAACTTGTATGGAGGATATGATTCCACAATGGGGAAT